>JBAJHX010000002.1:16681926-16706601 GCA_037176925.1 Amniataba percoides | reverse complement strand
GAACTGCATGGTGTCTCTCGTTTGCAGGATTCGATTTGCACACTAATCCTCCTTTTTTATCTCTGGATAGATGTCTTGTATTCCTTTCACCGGCGTCAGTCTTTTTGTTGGATGTTGTGCAAGCTGTTGGAGCTACACTTGGATCTTTACCCTTCTTCTGGATTCCTTTGGATGCTTTTACAACTTTCAAAGTGTCCCTGGTTGGAGAAGACTCCAGAACAAGGCGAGGTATTACAGGCCCAGGACCCAAAGTGGAGGCTCCCTTCTCGTGCAAACGCTGAGGCTGCTTCTCTGCTGAGCCATCATATGACAGTCTGGTTTTGTCAGGCTGTTTGTTGGCAGATGAGAGTTGGTTTTGTGCAGCACATACGGCATTACCACTGTCCTCTGATCCTGATGGAAGGAAATCTTTTGTATTCACTTTGTCTTTGCTGAAACTATCTCTTTTAGCCACTTCAAGATGACAAGAAACCTTTTTGTTTGAGGTTTTCTGTTTGTCTGTTTTTTGTTGAACATGCTCAGAGCAACCTTTCGGTTCAATCAGATGTCTGGTGTCTTGTTCCCTTTCATTGGCAGTTTCATAGTCACTGTCACCAGTTTCAGATGAATGTCTCATTCGTTGAGCACACGGGGCATAATCAGCACAAGCTGACTCCGAAGAGAGTAATCTTTTCCTTCTTGTGTTATTGTAGTTTTGGTCATTGTCGTCATCATCTGTGTCAGAGTCAATGATTATTACATCTTCTTTTGAACTCTGTCGCCTGTTGACCTTGTGTTGAACATGCTCAGAGCTAGCTTTTTTTTCAATCAGCTGCTCGCCCTTTTCTGTACATTCTGTGCTGTGTGACACATCAGGGCATGCAGTCTGCGTCTCTTCTTGAAACTGTGCATGATTAAGTTTAGACTGGCACTTCGGTGCTGGACAGTCTGCAGATGGTGATCTGTTTTTCAGAAGTAATCCTTTAACAGTGCCACCCTGACTTTTCACACCTGCGGGTGAATATTTCTTTTTCAGACTACATGCAGCGTCTTCACTGTCCTTGACTGAGGAGGATGATCTTTTCCTTTTCGCCTTCTTTCTACAGATGTCTTCATTTTCATCCTCTGTGTCAGAAACAATGATTATTACATCCTCCTCTTTTGAACTCTCTGAAGGGCATTTGGCTCCTTTTAGTTTCTGCGTACTGTTCAACTCATCCATGCTTGTGGTTTGACCTTTTTGCAAACTGGTAACTTCTTCACCCTCATTTTCAGATACACACAAATCTGTCTCTGGGGACAGAGGTGCAGACCTTTTCAGCAACTCCCTGGACACAGTCAAATAGTTGTGTTCTGATCCAGATGAGTAGTCACAGCTATCTTCTGTTTCAGAAGGGTCTCCAGGCTCCGAGTGAGACTCATGCTTGTTCTGAGGTGAGTATGGTTTTCCCTCAGAGTCCATTTCGTGCTCAGCTGTGCTCCTGCCTGGTGCCACCTCAAATGACACAGATTTTACAGCTTTCGCTTGCAGAAAGGTCTCCACTGTGTCAAACACCTCAATCTGGGAACAAACAGAGGCTGGTGCCGGTTTTGGAGAAGGCTGACGTAACTCACAGTCAGCTGGATTTGTGCCACATGGCCTCTCTTCCTCTCCAGTGTCACCGTCATCATCATTATCAAGCAGCACATTTTCAGGGCTGTCCTGGTCTTCATCCTCTGGTTCAAATTTAAGTTCTGACATGCTTATAGGTATGACTATCCAGTCATCATCAGACTCATCCTCATCTTTAAAAACAGAGGAAGGAGCATAATCACTTTCTGTCTTCGTCTGAGCCTGTCCATTTCGTTTATTTTCAAATAGTGACTGCTTATTGATGCATTCAGGTACTTGCGCAAGTGAGGGCCTCTCCATAGAAATATCTTCATTCTCTGGCTTTTCATCTTCACTTATATCTTCATACTGTGGCTCTTCCACATCTGAAATGTCTTCATATAGTGGATTTTTTACAAACCCATCCCCATCCTTGCTTTCAGACAGTGCTGAGCTTAAATCATTCTCTGAACACACAGTACTTTCAGTGCTTGTTTGGCTGCACAGCCCTTCACTTTGATGTGTAACAAGTGAACCTGCATTATCAAAGAGAATCTTATCAGTTGATGTATTTAGCTTGTATTGTGCAATAACCTCCTTATGGGTAACAGAACAATGCTGTTGATCTTCAGTAACTCTGATTTTCCCCGTATTTTCATCTAGTTTGTTTTCAGATGCCACTGAGCATAACACAGCTTGAATCACACTATTATCCAACTCTACACTCTCAGTCGCTTTTAAACCTACACCTCCTTTATTCTTCTCCATCAAGTGTTTGTGAGCCCACGAAACACCAGGCATTTGGTCTTTGTCATCCAAATTCTTGTTGCTATTTAACAGAGAAAGCCTATGTTCTCGTGACGAACTGCAGTGGAGCGCTGAATCGGGACACTGCTCAGTCGGTTCATCCACGGTCAATTTAGGCGCTGCAGTGTGCTGGACTGGACTCTCATCTTCATTCCCTGTGCAACAGGCAGCAACGTTCTTCATAATTTGTGGATATTCTGTGGATGTAAAAAGATGAATGTTTTCCATATCCCTAGCCCCATATTGCTGCAGTAGGTCTTCAGAAAAACTGTCCATCTTAGCAATGGCATTAACATTGTCCAGACTGGCAATCAGCTCCTTCAGTGCAGTTAATGAATAATGAAGCATGGTTATGCCATTCTGTAAGTACTTATCATACCATTTTCTTTGGAAATGTTCATATTTCCTACAGACTAGTGTTTCATCATCGCAGCCATCTGAATAAACATGTTTGCCGTGGCCGTTTGCTTGCATGAAGTGCTTTTTTACTGGCAAATAACAGTCTGCCAATTCTCTCTTTTTCTCAAGTTCCTTCTTAACAGGATGATTTGAGTTTCCGGCTGCTGGGGAAACCTTACCTGCTGAATGTTTCTCTGACGCAGATGTGGTACATGAGCCTGTCTCTTTAGACTTGGAATTTGCTTTGCTGTCCTTTGAAGTGTTAGATGCTCGTCCAAATGCTGCAGTGCACCCCTCAGGTGGAGGGCAGTTGATACTTTGCCTGTCTACATGTTGTTCATGAAAGGTACAGCTTGTGGGGAGAGGGGCACTGTTGAACTTTGGCACAGTGATGTCAGACTGGCACGTGAAATCCCTGTTATTAGTGGAAAAATCATGTCTGTTATTAGACTGTGTGTGTCTGTAATTTTTGTCTTGCTGATTTAAAACACCGTGGAAATGTGCTAACCTTTTGTTAATAAAGTCCATTATCTGGTCGTCTGTGAGTAGTTCTGTTTCTCCAACAGGGAAGTTGGATGGAATTCCTCCTGCATGGTCTAGGTTTTTTGTTCCAGTCTGTCCAAAGTTTAGGGCAACTAGTGATGTTTTTTCTTCCCAACTCTTTGTAGGGATTTCACTGTTGCCATTACTTTCACGAGGAAACACCTGTGCTATTCCAAGACCATCTCCCAGAGTTGCTGCAAAACTGGTACCGGCTGATGGGTCACCATCAAACTGTTGTTTTTGCTGTAGTCCAGTATTATCGCTCAAGTTTGTCCCTTTCAGGCAGTCAATATTGTGCTTGGAATATTCCCCGCGTTTCCCACCATTACCAACAGATGGTCCTGTCCCCAAACGAGTGTTGCGCTGTGCAGAGAGATGTCCTGATTCAGAATTAGAATGAGCTCTTTTACTCATTTGGTGGCAACTACTGCAAAAAGCACATATACCATCCCTGGGTTTTGGGCACTGGCATCCAGTGCTTGCTGCGCTCCCCTGTGACTCCAGTTGATGGTGCTGGAAATGTTGCTGGGATCGTGTATTGCCGTCCTGCCACTGGTCTGGGACCTGAGCCACTTTGAGTTCCTTTGGATATTGAGTGGGTATCATGTTCTTTTGTACTTCATTTGAAGTGCTAACCACAGGAACAGGTGACGCGAGAGACCAGACATTACTCCGGTGTTGGAGTGCAGGATGGGCCCTTCCTTTGTTGCTTGAACATCCAGGTTGCATTGCATGAAGAGCAATCTTTCGAGTGATGATTTCAGTTAAGTGCTTCTCAAGTCTAGGAAAACAAGTAAAGAAAAAAGAGGAAAATTAGCTTTTTTCTCATTATATATTCAGTCAACAAATAGGCTTTTCCCACTATTGGAACAAAATGAGCTGTAAACTAATATGGATTCTTTGCCTTTGGCCCTGCTTTCATTTCCCATTATCCCACATATTTTGACAGTGGAGTTCCTTAAATATGGCACTGCTCAGGCAGTGGTGCTAAACCTACATGTGTTAAAGCATCAACATTACAACACTTATTTACTGACCTTCACTTTTTGTTTATTGAGTTAAGTTGTTGTGACTGTGAAAAGCTTGCAATAAGTACGGAAGTCACAGACCACCTGCTGTGAGAATAAATAGCGCGACTCAAAGAAAAGGAATTGTAAAACATTGGTTACTGTAAAAGAGTAAGGCCCAGCAGTATTCATTTTACCAACAGTGCAGATATTTGACACAAGTGAAGAAACCTCTTTACTGACATGTGTAAGACATATGCATCACAGCTGAAGCCTTAAATAGCCACAGAAGCAGACAGACTGGAAGACTCTGGATATCATTTACACAACAGAAAAGGTATACAAGACAGAGATGTTCAGTCCACTGCATGTCCACTGTCTCCAGACCGTGAGCAGCATTTGCTGTAAATAAACTCTGCTCATCATCAGAAACAGATCCCCTGTAACAGTTGTATTTCTGTTTGGTAGAAAATCAACTGTTGGATCTTGGAGAGTGTGGGATCATAAGCTTTATGCTTTTTTTCATGAGCTTTATACTTTTATACTGCTGAGAAGAAGTTGCATTACCTTATCTGCACTAATGCTACATATAACCTTTTAGTAGCCTCTTGTGTAACTGAAATAAGGAAGAGGAAAAGTACACAGAGTCTGCACCCAGCGGTCAGACAAACTGTATAGACCATGATTAATTACTAGTAACAAGTTGATTTATCCTGGCATCTTTAATTTATATTATTGTGAAAACTTGTGACTTTTGGCAGCTTGGAAGTTATGACCTTGGCATTACCAGTGTTCAAAATGCATTTGCATGTAGAAATAATAATTCATCGTGGATTATTTATTTTCTATTTCTTATTCTATATATTTCATATTCTATTCTATATTCATTATTATTATTATTTCACTTTATTCTATGCCCTTGTATTTGTGACTGTCTATTTTCCACTGTGTGTTTCTTCTTGCTGCTGTTGTGCTGTAAGTTTCCCCGCTGTGGGACGAATAAAGGAATCTTGAATGGCTGTGACACTTTTAACTCAGCCAAAAGGGTGAGCAAAATGAAGAAGTTATCACTTCCCTTAACTGACTTGTCAAACTCCACTTGGCTTGTTTCCAAACAAAAATCACAATAATTTGACTTTTATTTGAGATCATGGAATCACTTTTTTGATCCTTTACAACCCATTTCTGAATTCCTTAGACAGGTCAGCTTATACATCAGCGATCAGTTGGATGTGCTGGCTCTCTTACTCTGCATGGACTGAAAACATATTTATAGGTGGGCTTTGTGATGTAAGTGGAATATTGTGTATGTCAAATTTCACTCTGTAGACAGACAGCAAGAGCACTATGCCTGCTGTGGCACAAAATTAAGAGTGCAGGTTTTCATGCTGACTCAATTTGGAGGTTGATTTGACAGCTGGCAGCAGAGAGTTCACCTTCCCCAGCTGGAAGAACAGCATCCACCTCTAGTCATGAACTATACCGAGTGAGCTCTTCCATGAAAAGGAAAACTGAAGGACCAGATAAGGTGTCTGGTTGCACTGTGGACAGTTCGGCCTTCAACACCGTGATCCCAGACAAGCTGATACTGAGGCTCCACAACCTGGGACTGCCCTCATCACAGTGCAATTGGATCAGAGACTTCCTCACCAACAGGCCTCAGGTGGTGAGAATCCAGTACAACACTGGTCCTGAACACAGGCACACCACAGGGCTGCGTGCTCAGCACAGCCCTCTTCTTTCTCTTCACCAGGGACTGTTCTTTCATCCACTTCACAAACACCATCGTAAAGTTTGCATACAACACCACCATAGTGGGTCTCATATTGGACAATGATGACACCCACTACAGAGAGGAGATCCAGCAGCTTACTCAGTGGTGCTCAAACAACAACCCTGTTCTGAATACCAGCAATGCCAAGGAGCCAGAATAGAGAGCATCCTCTGCCTCAGTTCAACAGTGTGGTATAGCAGCTGCACTGCACAAGACTGCACAGGGGATTGTGGGTAGTCCTCTTCCAGACCTGGACTCAATATATGCTGGCCGGATACAGAAGAAGGCCCGATATATTGCCGCCGACCCTACCCATCAGACAATGGACTGTTGGTGCCGCTTCCATCTGGAAAGCGATACAGAAACATTAAGACAACAACTGTGAGACCGAAAAACAGCTTTTTCCCCCCTACAACTGAGCCACCCACCTACTATGCATTGCAGCTGCAACGTTGGACTTTAATTAGTGTGTACATATTATTATCATTATTATTATTATTTACTATTTATTATTCTTTTTACTATGCTTACATTTAAAGCTGAAAGTCATCAATACCAATGTTATCATGTGAAACATGATGACAATAAATGATTCTTGATTTTCTGCAGATGAGCCAGATGTACCCAGGATGCCTAACAAACCATCTGTACACTTCCAGTTCCAGAATTATTCAACTGAGTCAAAAATGTGTAATATGTTGCAAGTTAACTGACCCAGTAATCCCAAGTTCATGAAGTAACTCCTCCTCAAATGCATGAATCTCCATGTTATAAACTGCTTCAGCTCCTGCTCTTGTAGACCTAATGCTATGAACCTCCCATTGACCTTGGGCTACTTCTGATGAGCATTGCACTTGTAACCCTGGTTTTAACTACACAGTATACATTCACGTGTACTTTATCACTACACATTATGATCAACCTTATGGGCCAATAGGTTTTCACAGGGCTGACATGCTATTCTTGTGACATCTTGTCTGCCAATCGTACTTGTTAGACTGCGAGCTTCCTAGGTTAAAAGGTACTGAGGCTGGGTCGTATGTGCTACCTCAGGTGAGAGTTACATACTCATGTGTTCACCATTTATCAGGTGTATGCTGACTTCTAAGTTAGAAAATTTCTCACGTGACAACTCCAACACGCTTAGGAACTACACATTTATGCTGACTTTAATGTTTATCCTCAAATTTTCTTTATAGGAGCATGATGCAGGCATGAAATTATGGGTGAAGTGATGTAGAATAGAATGACAGATTTATAAGTGAAAAGGTTACAGACGAAATTCCAGATGTTGGTCAGCCTGAATAAACCAGCCTCATTTAAACTCAACTTCCATCCATCCACTTTTTTAACCAGCTTTATCCTGCACACAGGTTCACATGGGGTGCTGGAGCCTATCCCAGCTATCTTAGGGAGAGAGGCAGGGACAGACAACCATTCACACTCACATTCACACCTACCTATTTGTCAATTAACCTTACCTGCATGTCTTTGGATTGTGGGAGGAAGCCAGAGTACCCAGAGAACCCACACAGACACAGGGAGAACATACAAACTCACTCAAACAGGGATCGAACCCACAACCTTCTTGCTGTGAGGCGACAGTGCTAACCACTACACCGCCCTTTAAACTCAACTTCAGTAAAGAAATTTAATTGTTGCAACACTTTCAACAGACTTTGTGACAGGTGTTCTACTTTACATTTCCTGATATTAATTCATTATAAAACTTTGAAAATAAAAGTATTTTTTCTTTCCAGCTAACCAATATTGTGGCTCATCCACATATACATGTTACCAAAGTTGAACCAACAGATAAAAAAAAAGAGGAACAAAATACATGAAAACTGCTATAGAATTGATACAAACACACAACTGTATTAAATGAGACAATCAGGTAGTACAATAACACCTGCCACCTTCCCTCTTGATACTCTCAGCTGTGGACCTCCAGCAGCAGTAGCTTCAACCAGCAGAGGTCAGCAGCTGAGAGTTATAAAGCTGCTGAGCCTCTCCACAGCAGTGTTGAACATACCCTAATACTAATTTAAAAAAAAAAGGTAGAGGGAGGAGTAAGAGCTGTGCCTGTGGGGTTCTGCTGAGGGAAAAATGATCCCACAGAAGTTGAGGGGGCGGAAAAAAGGACAAAATGTCTTCTTTTTTTTAACTCAGCCAGTACTTAAAAAAAACTAAACAACTAAAACTGTCCTTTACTAACACACCCGTGAGGACGGAGTGGCCCGACTGCAAAGTTTCTAACTAACTTTCCCCTCAGCACAGGCTCACAGGCAGCCAGGCCTCACCGTCAGCTCACTACCATTTTAGTTTTACTGTGTAATCTGTCAGTGGAGGTGTGAATGTTCCTTAAAATGCAAAATAAGTTTGTTGAGAAGAGAATTTGTCATAGGTTCCCATTTGTTCAATAAACCATCACATCAAAGAAAAAAAACAAACAAAAAAAAAACCCTCACACGCAGCTCTACGGCCGCTTCTCTGCCCGCAGGCCTGCAGAGAGGAGGCTACTCTTTCACAGGAAGAGAAACTGAAACAAGGTCACACACACACAAACACAAACACACACCTGGGTGTCCCTCTTCCCCTGTTTTGTTTCGTTTTTAACGTTATTAACGCGTCTAACGCCGCTTTGAACATGAACGTGAAGCAGTTCGCTTACCGTGTCCGCGCATCTCTCCTCTCAGCCCCGCGCGGCCCACCGTGACTTTCCACCGGTAAATAAACGCGTTGGTCCCATGTGAGCGGCGGTGGAGGGGTGGAGGTGAGCAGGACGTGGTGCTGTGTCTCTCTCAGGCCTCTCTGTGTGCAGGCGCGTGTCTGACGGAAGTGATGTCTCACCGGGGACCAGGCTCCGCGTCTCAATCCTCCCCGGAGCCCCGCAGGCGAGATCCTGGAGTCCCTCTCTCTCTCTCTCACACACACACACACGGTTTCTTGTGATCTCCTTGGTGCAGCGTCCCGTAGAAGCGGTCATAAAGTTCCTTCAGATGTTCTCACTCTCTCTGTCTGAGCTTGCCTTTATATCTTCACGGCTCCACCTGGTTTTCAAGAGTCCCCACCCACTTTCTAAGCAGCCTCCCCAGTTTGTTTGGTCAGAAATGAAGGTGTCCTGTTTCATTCTGTTCTCTGCTGTTCATGAATATCTCAACATGGAATTCTTCAAATGATCCATCTGTTCTTGTCTTGTTGGTGATTCAAGTAATGGCGTCCTGTGGAAGCTGAGAACTGCCATGCTTGCAGTTTTTTTTTGTTTTTTTAATGGCGTCTCAAGATCACGAGATCACAAGATCATGAGTGTGTGGTTTATTTTGAGCACAGCTAAGTCCAACCTTCAAGTTTAGTTAGCTACAGTTAAGTTGTTAGAGTTGACATTCTGGATTTATAGTCAGCTGCTCAAATAAAGCCTATATTACATAAACAATGAGGAGATGATCGAACACATCCTGTTTGTCATGAGACTTGCTGTCCCGCTGTACATCACGTCCTCCATAGCATCTCCACACAGTCTGCTGACACCTGTTGTATGAAGGGTCTGTAACCAATACCCACCATCTAATGCAGATGTGACACTGGCTGACAGCTGTTCAACAGGCAAACAGAAAGGTTTTTGAACATATTTCCAAAATCTACATGCAAGACCACTGTAGTCTGCTTAGGAAACATAGTTATTTTACTGTTGTTCCACTTCTCTTGGGCCTGGTTGACTGTGTGCCAGCAGATGGTTATGCAGTATGCTTTCACAGTCACAGTCAGTTTTTACTCTGCCGAGCACAATAGTTTCATCAAAACCCTCAGACAACTGAAGTGAACCTGTACACAACTGCCTGTCTCCAGGAGCAATGTCTCCTTACCTGAAGGAGACTGTGGTAGGATGATCAAACATATTATTATGTCACTTGTTACAAAAATGATGAAAAAAGAAAGATGTAAAATTCAAATGTTAAAGAGCATTTACAAGAAGTTCAAAAACTCAAAGACCTGAAGTACAGAGAGCTTGTTTCAGAAAAGTCTCCTTAGCCCAGTGGAGAAATGGTTTCCTTTTTATATCAATCTAACTGACAATGTTCCATGATAAGATACATAAACTATAGAACCATTGAACTTTAAATTTTACACCTTTTTTTGTCAATCACAAGGTTAAGCCTAAATAATGGAACTTGTTAACATATGTGTATCATTCCCAGGTGTAGGTGTGACGTCTCAGTCGGTGCAGAAACCACAAAGCACAGTTGTTGAAACCACATGTTGTAGCAGGGGAAAGGCTTGTTATGGTTTTAAGCAGCCGGTGTCTTTGTAAGGCATATTATGACATTTGAGCAAAGTCCTTTGGATTAAAGGTCAATCAAAAGTGGAGGGGGGGGGGGCACACATCAAAGGTGGAAGCTTCAGCACTTGACTGTAAACAATCTGTAAATAAACACAGAAATATTAATATATTACATTATTATACTGTGTAGTTATTAGTGTTTCGCCTATAAGGGAGGTGCCCTTCACAGCACTACATATAATGTGGTCTGCTAAAAGCTGAATCACACACAGGAAGAGGTATGGGGTATAATGAGTGTAGTGTGAGTCAAATTGCAGCACACAGGACAACGGTGATGGATGAAAGTCACTTGTTCCTCTGGTTGAGCAGATAAGTCAGAGAGGAGGCAAAAGATATTGTAGAGTATTTTGTTGGAGTGGAGATGAATGCGCGGGACTCTCAGTCAATGTATTGCACACTTACAAATTTATTAAACAAAATTAGTAGATAAACAAAGCATAGCAGTACATTAACAAAACGACACCCTCTAGGGCCCTCTAGGGTTTTGGAAATTCCCTAAAAGTCAACTGCCTCAGGTAAGAAAATGAAAAATAAAAAGGAACTGACTTTGTGATGAGGTGAGCCAGGAATTCAAAGTTTACTGTGTTCAATCACTTTTATACCTCTTCTGCACTCGGAGGCTGTCCATGGTTTTGTATATGGATATGGTTTCTGATTTCTGCTGCTGTGACTTTCCTTATAAAGACAGAGATTGCATGTGCCATACCTTCTAGCCATCCTGTCATCACCTGCTTACATATAGTATCATCACTCCTCCCTAGCCTCGGCTGTTCGGCCCTTGGCTAGGCCATAACAGACTCTGTTTATATCACATATGATATCAATACAGCCAATTCTGGAATTGGCTGGGACAAAAGTTGAACCAAATGTGACTGAGTTTAATATAAAAGACGGTTCCCTACATTCATCTGTTCATGTTCAGCAAGGCAGCAGATCCAGAGCCAAGTGAGACAGCGGAAAGCCAGGCAGCCACAAGCAGACTGAATTCAGGAGGGTTAGAAGCGAAGCTCATGGTCAAGGATGGAAAGCAGAAGTGATTACTAGGATAACAATGAGACAGGCGGGGGAGGAGTGTCCTTAATGTGAGAGGGAGTTTTCTCTACAAAGAACAAGGCATATGCATCATTATAGACCTAACGAGGCGAGGCGAGGCAAGAAGGAGGGCTGTTCTCAAAGACGTGAGGAAAACACTGCAGAACATCACAGGCGTCCTATTTGGCTTCTGACATCCAGCCATGTTCAGGATCACTCCACCTGGCGGGGATGAGCAACGAGTCACAGACCCACAGAAAGCCATGGACTACGTCAGATCAACATCACCTGAACCTCTGGTGAATGAACAGACACCAGAGATGTAAAGTAAGGAAGTAGGACTACTTCCTAGCTGTACTTTATTGGAGTATTTTTTTCCCCCTACTTCCACTTTTACTTCACTACATATTTTTGATGAGTTGAATACTTTTTACATCTCTGATAGATGCTAACCTATGATGGATTTCTCACCACCAAGGATATCTTTCTACCTCTCCTTCTTTTTGTTTGTATTGTTAGTAACATTTATTACGGTGTTTATTGCCAGGTACTGATCTTATGGTCTTATAGTGGTGTTTATTAAGTAACAATGATGTGAAGGTGATGAAGAAAAGTCCGCTGACACTGTCTTGCTTGTATATAATAGAGTTTAATTACAAAGAAGTCCAGCATCAAAACAAGCATCCAGATTGCCTGTGAGGGGGATTGTAGCCAATATGAATCTCCTCTGCATTCCAGTTCCAACTATGCTTTTATATAGGTTAGTTGTTTGCAAGAAGATGCAGCAGAACTTGTGATTTACACTAAGGAAAGTCATGGGTCTTTAGACAAAGAGGCACTTCCCTTGGGGCCCCTAACTTAATAAACAGCCAATAATAGCCATATTAGTCTTTGAAACACCTGAAAGTATACAGGTGTATATTTTCTATAGGTTCGTGTTATCCAACTGTTGTTTAAATTGCTTCAAAGCTAAAATGAGAGCTTCTATGCTGGGAGATAGTATGAGCTTACACCCATGTTGGGGGGGTGTTTGGACAGAGGGGTAAATTTAGGTTCTTCTTTGTGTTTTTTATATGTTTTCCCTTATTGTGCTGTGGCAATTTCTCCATATTGTTTTGCCTTCACTGAATATACTATAAGTGTATGTTCTCTCTGAAAGTATGGGAGCCTACATTAACTTTTCCAGCTGGGATTGTAAAGGACTACGTTGGCCCAGTAAGCTCAGTAAAGTATTGGCTCATTTAGACAGTCTACATGTTCAGATAGCATTTCTACAAGAAACTCACCTGTCTCTTTCAGATCATAATAATCTAGGGTTATTTTGTTAGATTTCTCTCATCCATCCCAAACCTTGATACTTGTAGGAAATTTTAACACATGCTTAAATCCAATGCTTGACAGATCATCAAACAGGTAAATAGCCATGTTTAGATCTGCAAAGATTTTAAATAATTTCCTTAAAACTACGCAGTTGCAAATGTATGGTGTTCTCTTAATCCAAGGGCAAGGTCACACTCATTCTTCTCAAATGTTCATCAAACTTTCTCTTGTATTGATTATTTCTTTCAGACAAAAGAGTGATAACTTTAATATTCCTAGATTACACTTCTTCTGGTACCTCCAATTTCGACTTCATTAATAAATGAATATTTGGCAGTTTTTCCTAATCAGCCTGCATGCTCCCCCTATGACTATTTATTAGGTCAGCCTTTATCATTTAAAGGTGTCATATCTATCAGTTACAATGCGCTAATGTCATCAAGCTGTGCAAGACATGGGCTGTTACAATTCAAGATCGTACATCGCATCCATTAAACTGAACTTAGATTGTCTGAGCAGTTACACCTGATCACTTATGGTTATCTAGGGCGGAGTCCAACAGTTTTGCATTTCTCACAATCCTTGCGAGGCAACTGATTCTGGTAAAATCGAAAGACTGCATACCCCTGATATTTTCACATTGGATCAAAGATACACTTTATTTTCTCAAACTTGAAAAAATTACATATTCTCTTATAGGTTCAGCACACTAATATAATATGGGGTCCTTTTGTGGATCATGTCAAACTATTGCTTTCCCTTTTTATCCCTCTTGTTTTTGTCAGCTTGCTTTATGTCATTTTATTTTGTCTGGTTCTCCGTTGTTATCTGTGAGTTGTTAAAGAAACTGTAAAAAATAATCCAGATAAGCACTCGATTTGAAGTCCATGTTAAACTGGAATAAAAAAATAAAAAAAACAATGACAGGCAGGGTTGCATGGAGAGAGTGAAGAACAATTTACCAATAGCTGGGGAAGAGGCTCATATGCTTGTCTTGACTGGTGATCTGGAACAGATGAGTCAAACAGGTGAGAGGAGTTGGTTTAATTAAGTGGGAGCGGCTGACAGGTAAAGTGGAGGGTGAATGGAAAATGACTGCGAGGCAGGAAAAAGAGTACAGACTGTGACGTGTGGAGGTGGGGCAGCCCTGCCTAGTGCCCGTAGACAAATTAAATGCAAGGAATGGCCCACACATTTGTTTAAGAGCTATTTATATCCTTGTACAGCTGTGGAGAAATTATTTCTGTAGCGTTGAATTTTCTGAACTACATGGGTGTCTATTCCCTTTCAAGGGGCTGATGTACATATATGCAGTTATATCAAGTAAGTAGAAAGTGTAGTATCTGGAATTCCATATGTTGATTGATGACTTGGATTTGTTATGTTTAGTTAGGGGTCCCATGTTTGGTGCCTCTCTCTATCTGGGAACATATGCTTTGGCTCCTTATGTTGGAATGTTTGAAGCAAGACGGGATTTCTCACTGCTCCAGAGATCTGTTGAAGATTTGAGTGAGAGCCAACACACGTCCTCCTCACAGATCCTGAGTGCAGACGAGGCGTCAGTGGGGAGGATTAAAGGTTGTTGTTGGGGTGGGTGAGGGGTGAGAAAGATGGCCTTTCAAATCTAAAATAAACCCATTGAGCTCCTCAGCTAGGTGATGGCTCCCTGCAGTGTGGAAGGATGGTCTCCTGTTGTTGGTGATGTTCTCTAAGCTTCTTCACATTGACACTAGATTGCTTGCTGAAAAGGTGTTTTTCAGCTTCTTAGTGTAGCTGAAATAAGGAAGGGGAAAATGCACTGTGTTCTGAGAGTTTGCACTCAGGGGTCAGTAGACAAAAAGGAGAACTTGGAGTCACATTTTGCAAGAAGGATCTATCTTTTCATCTAAAATATTTGCTATGCAGTGCTAACATTAAAAATTCTGCAAAAACAACCTCATCTCCTCAGGAAATCAACAAATTTCCTTGAAAACATGTAGTGTTGAATCTTTTAAACTTAGTGTGTGTGTGTATTTTTTTTTTGTGAGGCTGCTATACACAAGGCCACATTATGCTATAATAATCTGCATGAAACTTTACTGTTATTCAAAAGAAAGTACCAGAGCAACTGTCATGTAAGGATGTTTGCTCAGAAAGGCTATGATAACAGTGGGGACAGGAAAATCTGTCTCCATTAGATAAGCTACATGTGAACAATACAGAAGATTTGAACACTTGGAGAATAGAGAGTAAGGTGTTGAGGTTTAGGCAGGACCAGACTTAGTCTCCAGCTGGCCCTTGACTGTATCTTGTAGTCCGGCCTGAAAATCCACATCACACTGAGAAGGTGATTGGCTACAGTCTTCCATCTCCTCAGGATCAGTACACCTCTAGAAGCCTGAAGTGTGCAGGAAATACTGGAGCTGACCACTCCCACCCTGGACACAAACTGGAGGTACTTCCTCCTGACAGGAGGCTGCGGCGCATCAAGACCAAAATCTCAAGAGTCTTTTTTAACTGACTGTAGCTAGCCTCAGCAACAAAGTCTGAACCCCCATCTCTCCCTCTACATGTTTACATTAACACACCTGACTCAGTGCATTGCATTAATGCACATCTTTGGACTAGATCTTGTACTTTGCTTTTACAAATACCTTTGCTTATTGCATGTCTCTGATTTTATTTAAATAAAATATTGTAAATACTGTCTCTATCATTTTTAGATTTTATTGTTAGGTTTTTATTTAATTTATGCTTCTGTCTTGCGGTACTTGTGTTTGTGGTGAAAAGCTGAAAATAAAGGGACACACTGACAAAGAAAAGGATATATTTCATATATATCCAACATTATATCATTCAGTATTTGCATGTGATTCATTAATCAGGGATTGTATTAGGAAAGGCAGTCCAGCTACAGTTTAAGGGTCCAAGTAGAGTGTTAGTAAGAGTTCAGCAAAAGATGAGCCAGTCATGTGTTCTACAAAACAGTATCACACAGAGCCAAAGATGAAGATCACTATACTTCATAAAAAGTTATCAAATGATCACATTGAATATTTTCTTATATTTTGTTTGTTATGCACTAACATACCAAGTACAAATCTTTGTATCTGAAAACCTACTTGAGGCAGTAAAACTAATTCTAAACTGAAGGAAACAATGGACTTGGACTTGACTGGAGGTCAGGACTGGGGTGATGTGATGACACCTGTTAAAAACCAAAACTGAACTGAACCTGGGTACAGATGTGTAAAGTGAGTTACAGAAGTTGGTGGTGTTAAGCGAGGGAGCAGCCTTTTCCACAGATTCAGAGAGCATCTCAAAACATATTTCTCCCAAATACACATAAATACTGACCAGACTGTTGTGGTGTCAAATTTTTGTGTCATTATTTGCTTTATGTGCATTAATAATAGGCTGCTCTATACAAGGCCTTGTTGTGTGTGTGTCCTGAAGTAACCCCTGTTAGAACTGGTAGGTTGAAAAAAGTTCAGAGGGAAGTCCCACGAACATCGGGAGCTATGATTGGTTGAAAATTCAACAGGAAAAAAACGAAAATATCACAGGCAGTGGAAACTGCTTGCCAAGAAGGAGCTATCTAGATGTTTTGGAAACACCAAAAGATAAATGGCCATGCGGTTAGCTATAATGAGGCAAACGGCCTTGGGGCCTGCCAAACGAAAAGGCCAGCATTATAAAAATGCGTACAAAAGAAAAATCACTACCACCATCTGCCTCAATCGATATGCCAATTAAAAAGTGCAAATATGGGGCATCTAAAAAAAAGGGACCAATAGCAGAAGCCCCATTGTCATGCACACCTACAATTTGCAACATAAAAAGAGATGTAGATGTAGAGATGTAACTCAGTCATGCTGCACAATGGCTCACTGCTTTGTGCTTCGTATTGAAGAATAAAGCTTTTAAGGACTCAACTTTGCTGGACTCCGGTGTTTATTTGACTTCTCTCACTCACTCAAGAAGAACTTAAAAACTTAGAAAACCTCATCGAAGAAGAACTTAAAGAAACAAAGAGTAAGGTGTTGAGGTTCGGGCCGGACACGGCTGTCTCTGACTGGCCTTGACAGAGGCTTCCATCTGACCTGAAAATTGCAGTATCACTGTGTGCCTACAGCAGATAATAAAATCCCTGCAGAGGTGAGAAAAGGTCTCATCCACTCTCTTTATTTGCTACAACAGAAATCAATAAAAACATTTGTTGATTTCAAAACTAAAGCACTTTTCCAGCTGTCCTGATTGTGTTTAAGGGATTGATCAGTGATCTAGTGTCTGAGCATGTTCTGGTATTTAAACCATCTCCATATTTTTCAGTTTCATTGGCCAACAGTCAGGATGTGAGCTGAGCATGCAGTGAATCATACATCTAACCCCCAGCTAACAAACAGAAGCCCTACATCCTCTCACAACTGCTTGCCTCTTACTCCTTCTCCAGCACTTTTTCTGTGCCGATCTGAACGCTCATCCTTCCTCATTCAGAGGTTTCACTTCCTCTGTGCTGCAGTGAACAGCAGGTCAAGCTGTTGAGATCCACTCAGCCTCTGCGCTCTCCTCAGCGGCTGACATCAGACACGCATGGCAACAAGACAGGAAACCAAAACATGAACAAGAACGTGACTGTGACTGTGACTGTGAAAAGCTTGCAATAAGCAGTGAGGTCACAGAACACCTGCTGTGAGAATAAATAACTAGACTTACAGATATCTTGCTTCTTACTGGATATCGGAGTGGAGCCACAGACAGGGAATATGTACAAAGAAGGCATTGCCAGACGTCAGGAGTGAGGCCCAGTGAAACCATTTTACCAACAGTGCAGATATTTGACACAAGTGAAGAAACCTCTGTAAGATGTATGTTTAACAGCTGAGCCCCGAATAGCCACAGAAGCAGACAGACTGGAAGACTCTGGATATCATTTACACAACAGTATAGGTATATAAGACGCTCAGTCCACTGTATGTCCACTGGTCTCTGGACTGTGAGCATCATTTGTTATGAATAAACTTGGCCGTGTCAAACTCAGCAACGATTGTCTTATCTCTTTATCTCAACGAAGCTCATCATCAGAAACAGATCCCCTGTAGCAGTGACTGAACACTCGGTTTCATAGCACCAAAGATCATATGTCCTAGAATCATTTACAATTCCAGTTTATCCAAAACTGTTTTTATTGCCTCTCATTTCTACACTAGTGTTTTGGTTGTTATTAACAGCTTTCTAATGAGAACAATAACACAATCATTTCATCAGAATAAAAAAAAAAGGCAGCTGGATGTATCAGGAACTGAGGCAAAAGTTTCATAATCTCCCAAAATAAGTGGAACTGTTGACTGAGCAGCTGACACACTCTGTGGCTGATCATACGATCTGTGTGACCGGACAGTCCTCGGGCTGGTCCAGGAACAGCGTCTGGAACATGTGGTTGTAGAAGGAGGGGTGGTAGAGGCAGGCTCGGGCACAGTCTGGGCTGAAGTTCAACTCCAGGATCTGAGGCTGCATGACACGCTGACCTGACCGAGGATCAGAACACACACAAATGAGATAAAAAGAGTGCAAGGTGTTAGTATCCTAAACCAGGACACTAATAGGTAAAGGTACTGTACATTTAAATGTATGCTGTGTTCATACAGTAGAGTTAGGCCACTGAAACTGTGTGGGCTGTGCTCCTCTGAGAATCAGAGCACGACCTAAGTACATATTTCTTCTTCTGCTGAAGAAGGAATGCTCACCGTTTGGCCCTGTGCTCCACTTCAGCATGAGGTCGACGGCATAGATGGCCCGGGATGACGGATAGGGACAAATACCATACGGAGCAGGCCGAGAGGAGGCCGCCTCGAAGAGCTCCCTGAACGCTTTAAACAGCTCAGCCTGTGAGAGGAGACGAGATAGTTTGACATTTGTGAGTGATTCTTTGATAATTGATGTGTTTGTAGTAGCTGGATATCAGCTGCAAGCTTTGCCTCACTAACCGTCTAGGCCGACAAGTGTAGTCACACATTACCTCCCAACCTTTCCTGGTAAAAACCTGTGTTCTGGAATCAATGTCCCGCCATCCGAGCAGTGACACAGATAGATCATTTTGACAGTGACTGTTTGGGTGAACAGGGTGAACTTAACCTCTCAGCATGTAATGTACCGTCACATCCCCAGTCCTAAAGTGTGCCGGGATCAGAGCATGAGTTAATAATGGGGAGCTGAGAATGTCTTTGTGGGTAATGAAGTGACAAACTGGCAGGTATGACAGCTCAGAAACTAAAACTGGACTCACGTGGTCCACCTGTGGTTGGAATGTAGAAAAAGATCATGAAATGTAAGAAGCCCCTTGAGAAGTTCCAGGAGTTAAAAAAAGGGCTAAAGGTTTCCACTTACTTCCACCTCCTTCCATGGATAGAGTGGGTACTGCTTCTCAAACATGGGGATGAACTCATCGAAGTGCACCTAAAGAGAGAGACCATTAAAACTGCATCATCATGAGTCCAGATCTGTTAGCTTGGATTAGCTTTTTATGTTATACTTATGTTGTTTCTGTCTATTTCTCTATTTAATCTCAGTGTTTATCTTTATTTATTGTACATATTCTGTTAGATACTATATTTTGCTCTCTTTTGCTTTCACAAATCCCTGCCTACTTTCCTTAAGACTCAGCTTGTCTGTCTGCCCTTTAACAGTTATTGCCTCAATCTTGTAGACCTGACTGGTCTCTTAACCACTGCTATAAACCACAAGGAGCCATTAATCAGCCCTGGTAAAGCCCCCCCCTCTCCTAAATCAGGAGCAGCACACTCCTGGGCAGTATAGATGTCCTAGTAGGTGCTTCACGTGAGTCCTTGTGCAGCTCTTGGCTCACACTAAGTCTCATACAATAAAATTCACAGGTAATTGTACTTTAGCATTGAAAATATGTGACTTATACATGGTTCATGTTAATATACTGTTACCAAGATATTTTTTTTCCCAATAAATGAGTACCTGTTTCAGCTGAACGCCCTCTGTGTAGTTCATGACGGTGAAGTGCTTTTGGTAATCATCAAAATGGTCCAAGGAGAAAGGTCTAGTTGGAGGAAACAAAGATCAGGAGCTGTCAGCTGTCGCTGGTCAAGCAAAGGTCAGTCTACCACTTTGGTCTAGACTGAAATACCTGGCTACATCTTCGTTTTGTTGCAGTGAACTGGGTACAGATGTGCACTGTACTTTATTCTATGTGAAGATTTGGTTTTCTCTGCAGCAGAGAAAGAATAACAACAGAAGTGACAGGAGATAAAATTAAACATGGAAAAGGGGGCCTCTGGTTGTTTTTCCCTGTACCTGGCCTTGGACAAGCTAATGAACCCCAAATTGCTCCTAAAGCCAGAGCCGTTGGTATATACATGGGTGTGAATGTGAAATAGATTAGATCTTGATGAGCAGCATATCATCTTGCATGGAAATGGTGACTGACATATACAGAATGGCAGAGTAAGTCAAGGACTGTACAGTTGATTAGTTCTCGTAAAAGGTGAGTGACATGCATTATAAAGTGCTTTGAGTAGCTGAAGACTAAAAAAGCATATATAAGTGGAGGTCTGTTTAACAATCAACAAAATCCTTAAAGATGGCCAGGGCACTGCTACAGGTCACAGAATATGGTGTAAAACAAGCCAAAGACTGAGGCAGAGCACATGGTAAATAATCAGTGTGCTGCCCTTGATCTTGATTAATTCACCCAGTCAGATTTTTTACAGAATGCATCAGAGTCCACGTTGTATGTCGTGCACTGTGTGTTCTGGGTTTTACTGATCAGTCATGATATTGTAAGCACATAAAAATACTTATGCATGTCCCTTTGTGATCTGAGTGGATGTAACCAGGTTGCTTTTCACTCTGAACGCAACTTCTTGCTTTAAGATGATTTTGCAGTACATATCAAATAAGACTTCTCCCTTTACCATGTGTGTCCCCTGCAAATAATTAATTCTGCAGTTTCTTTGTTGACCTTGGTGAAGTGTTTTCACACGTTTTAAATTAAAGAAACACACCATGTCTAGTGTTGTTTTCTTTACACATTCCTGTAATATCTGGAAGAGGAAAAACAGACAGACAATCTACAAGATACGACCAACGAAAGATTTCAACTCTATTATACCATCCTGTAACCAGACCCAAAATGGAGTCTCCCATCACAACATCTCCCTGTGAATAAGTGTGTACTATGTGCGCGCATGTGTGTTGTACCTATTTGCGAAGCGTAGCCAGAAGACATTGTAGGCGTAGAGGCGCAGAGGCTGCACAGAGCGCAACATCAGCATATAACGAATGTCAAACTTCACCATTCCCACGTCCTCTCTGTTGAACAGCACTGGATCTTCAAGGTACTTACATACCACCTGGAAAACACACAGACACAAAAATGCACAAAGTGACACTTTAATAGCCTGCAAGTGATTTGTAGTCTCCAGTTAGTTTGCGAGCACTGTGTTATCTTTGAGAACTGGAAGGAAACCAAAACAGTGGTTTCAGGATATTGGTCGACTTTTCAAGACTGACACGTTTCTCAAGACCAGGGAATTATCAGTGGTGTCTATAGCATCAAAGGTTTTGGCGTTTCAGCAGAAAAGCAGTGTTGAGTTGACGTTTTAGAAAAGCAGAGGAAAGTCTCAGGAGGATGGTCTATAAAAGCAGGAACACATTAACCAGACACAGTTATTAACAGGGTCATCACTCAGTTTATGATCACACTCCTCAAATAAACCTCAAGATTTTGACCCTTCCTTTAGAAGACAACAAGCTGTTGTTTTTTTCTTCCACATCTTTCCTGTTGGAGGCCCCAGACTGCCTGCTGAGATCAGGCAAACTGCCCCTCCCCCACTATTGCCCCCCTTACTGCATACTACATATTTTAATTCTCCTCTTAAAAATCTCCTCTTACTTTTAGAAAAGTGTTGATGAACATATATATGACCTGGTTTTATCATTGCTGTACATTATTGCCCTGTGTGTTATGATTTTAACTACTGTTATTTGTTTAACAATCTGTGAAGTACTTAGTAATCCTGTAAAGAAAAGAGCAATATAGATTTAGGCATGACATTAATGTAAACTTAATGGAGAAAAGGACTCCTTGATGTGCTGCTATTATGTATGAAAAGAATTGGTAGTTTGGTGTCAATTTTCCAAGCTGAATGTGTGTGTTCTTTTTGTAAGGCTGCTTTGCACAAGGCCACATTATACTGCTACATATTATTCTACATTTTCTGTCATTCAGAAAGAAATGATCAGAGCAACTGTTATGTCAGGATGCTTAAAGGTTGGAAAGAAAGAAAGGCTATAATAACAGTAGGGACAATTTGGAAAGTTTTAAAAAAGGAACAAATGTTATCCAAGACTCCATTAGAAGTAAGTTTTGTTTAACATAAGGCAGGAAGAGATCATTTTAGACACGAGTAAAAACGACTTTAAAGCATGCAAAAAGAGAGGAAAGGGGCACGGTTAGACATGCAATGTCAACCTGCAACATAAAAATGATGTTCAGTTGGTGAACGTGGCCCTTGACTGGGTCTACAGTCCAGCCTGAAAATCCACATCAGTAGGGACAAACACTGACTGGCACTGGTATCTTCTTATTCCCTTAGGTATGATCCATCAGTGTAATATATACATAGTTTTAGGTCAGAAAGTGTGCAGGCACCTTTGGTGTACTCTCTCTTTGTCTGATTATGTAGTCCAGGTTGTTGGTGATGTGTGTGTCCAATCCACGGGCCAAGTTCCAGGGCTTACAGATCCAGTGGTTATCCTCCCCCCTGAAACACACAGAGACATTTTTTATGGAGCCTTCCAAACACTGTACTACAGCTGTTATGGCAACAGCAGTATATTAACCTTATTTTAGATTACATTAACCTTAAAATATACTTACCTTAGCACCTTATTTGACATTAAGCGTTGAATCATATATAATCCTACATATGCATACTTGATGTTATGTGTGATTTATTTCAGTGTTCATAGTGTGTGATCATGTAATCTCTGTATCTCATAAACCATCCAATGTGTACTCATGTATTCTGTGAATTAAGAAGCTGCACTCAGAAGAATCTGGGTAAAAGTTCATGGTGAACTGAACTGTGCTGGCACGTGACACCACTGCCCCCCTACTACTGCCCCCCTACTTAGAGCAGGGAAAAAAGCTTACAGTAGTAAATGGCAAAATGTTGATATATGCAAGCGAGTCCTCAGCACAGACACATCGTATGCATCAGATTGAGAATGCTCAGGGAGGCAGTCTCCCATCAGCTTTTTATTTTGTTACAGAGGTTGCACATAATCTTCAAAGTTTCAGTTTCTCATGCTTCTAAGAGGCAATTTGTGGTTGTTATCTGAAAGGAAAGCAGGTGGGTCAGTGTGGGTGGTGAGCACACTTTATCAAAACAGAGCTGTTCATTAGTGGACGGCCTTGAAGACACACAGAGACACTGTCTACTGAGGGATCAACCACACAGGTCACATAAGGCCATTCGGCATTGAACTTAAAATGTAAATGTCTAATATTGAATTTTCTATCAGAGTGCCATCTCTGGAAGTCGGCTGCCTTTCTGTGCGCCTGTGGTTGAATCTTCAGTAAAAAAGATCGGGGGAAGTCTCCAGAAACACTGTGAATAAAAGATGAAGTGCAGAAGCAGCAGACATTAATACATGCTTGCTGTACTTCTGACTTATTTTTTAGGACTACTGAGCCCTTTCCTTTTTTTGGCAAAAAGGATTATTATTTTTCCTCCAACACAGGGGGTGTTCTATCAGTCTCATTTTCAGTGATAAAAAATGTAAAATTCCCACCTTTGCTGTCTGAGCTGATAATGTCTGATGAACTGCGGCAGCTCCGTCTGAAGGTTAAAGGTCTCTGGGAGCCAGTCAGGTGAGGGGCCCCCTTTTACTCTGCGGGCCACGGATGCCAGGCAGTCCTTCACAGTGACGATACTCTCACAGGGAAACTGGTTAACCATCACATGAGGTCGCTCCTCGCTCAGCTTCCTGTCAGAGAAGATCTTCTATGAAAGTCCAGTTTCAGCAGATGAACCTCAGACTACGTCTACAGGTGTGTTTAAAAGTGTGAACATTTAAACTAAACACTGAAATGCATGCTAAAATATGAAAGCAATAATAATATGGTCATAATTAAAGTGACTGATATATTGTGGTAAGTGACTGTTTCTCCCCCAGTCTTTGAAACAGTCTTTAAACTGGCAGATTCTGTGGGTGGGAAGCTGAAGCTGCATCACGTCTTTTCAATGCACTTTCAGCTTCTACTGATTGTTGACAAACCTGCACATCCTGTGGCTGTGCTGTATTTGCTTACGTTTCTGAAAGACAATGATTCACTCTGAGCACGGTAAGTTATGAGAAGGGCTTACAGGTTGAAGTGACGTGTTTTGCCTTTCAGGCTGCATAAAACCTGGCTGAGACGTGTGACAGGAAGTATATAGACAGGAACAGGAAATATATATATATTTTTTGTGTATCAAGTGGTAAACACTTCTTGTGCCACATTATTGTTTTTGGAAGTGATGACTCTTTGACATTTAGTCAACTATATTTCATTTCTCTGATGACCACTTGCTTATTTTGTTATTTTTCTTATCTTGTTATTTTTGTTATTTTGGCTTAACCATTAAAAAAAAACAAACATTGTCTATCATTTCTTTTCTTTACACAATGGGCTGATCTTGTTCATGTTTTATTTGTTAGTTTTGGGTTAGGGCAAGAGTCTTTTTCCCTTTTTTTATCTGTATGTCTTATGTTCCTTTTCTATGTTAAAAAACAATGATAGATAGATTGATAGATAGATAGACAGATAGATAGATAGATAGATAGATAGATAGATAGATAGATAGATAGATAGATAGATAGATAG
>JBAJHX010000002.1:16643883-16670406 GCA_037176925.1 Amniataba percoides | reverse complement strand
TTGAAGATTCCGTCAATGCATTTCAATGGGAAAAAATTCCTGAAAAACGTTGAATATTTCGGAAAGTTTGAATGTTACGAATGAGGAAATTAATAGCCGGAATGTCCTAATTGAGCTGAACGTTTTGATGTTTGAATGACGTTTCTACGTTGAAAAATGTGGAAGGAGATAAGTGCCAAAAAACATGACGGAAGAATAATAATAATAATAATAATAATAATAAACTTTTTGTCCGTAGAAGAACATAGGTTTGAATGCTTTCAGCATTCACACCAATAATAAAGATATAGAAGAACATATGTTGTGAATGCTTTCAGCATTCACACCAATAAATTTTTTGTCCGTAGAAGAACATAGGTTTGAATGCTTTCAGCATTCACACCAATTAGGAAACAGTTTGAAGGGTGAAATGATTCATTATAATATTTCACAGCTTTTTAACAATTGAAAAGTGTTTTTCTCATATTTTGAGCTTTTGTTCCTGTTAATGTTTCTCTCTGTGAGAGTTTGAAATGAAGAGATGACACCAAGTTGCCTTAAAGACTCTTTATTTATTCACAAGCTTTCTATGATAGTGATTATTCTCTCTGTAATAATAAATCTTGACTGTGGTACAGATGCAGCCTCTCACTGGGTCATTTAATCATATTGTGGAACAAACTGTTCAGTGTATCATGACTGAAGATGCTCTTTATGATCAGAGGAAGCAGAGTTATATTAGGATGAATTTAATGGCTTTACACACCAATTCATGCTTTAAGTTAAAATTTGAAATCTCTTCTCATGCTGGTCTCATCTTCAGTCTGCCATTCACTTTGTATTTGTATCTGTGCTGCAGCGGTCTTTATTCACTCTCTTCTTGGAAATCTCATTCCAGTTACTGCTGGAAACTAACAATATTAAGAATATATATATATATTTAGTGAAGATGTTTTGATCTGTTAACATTTATTAAGCTAAAAACAGAGATTGTTCATGTGTGACTGTCCTGTTTTCTAAATCCTTCAACAAAGCAAAGTCTTGGTTTTATTCGTTAGCATTTCATATTAATCAATAAACAAGAAAACCATATCTCTACCATAAATTTCATGTTGTGATGTTCTACGCTGAGGGTGTGTCAGATCACGTCTTGTCAGTAAAGTTGGCATAAAGCTAAAGTCGTCATACTATTTCAGGATAATAAAAAAATGTATTTTTCCTAAATGACAGTGTCTTTACAAAATACACAAGAAGAACCCATAACAGATGCAGTCAGTGGTGTGACATATTTTTATTCAAATAAATAGAACAAACCAGAGTTACATCCAAACTGAGCATTCTAATTAGAAATATAAAAGGACAGGAACATATGCAATTCTGAAAACTTCACAAAGCTTATTGCTGGCAAGCCTCCAAAACAGGAAATAAAATTGAATTTAAATAACACATAATGTTTAAGACAAACTGTTTCAGTCAATAAAAGAAGGTTAAATTCAATCAACTCTCTGCTAAAATCATCTTGAATCTTTTGTGCAGCTTTCTGTGCATGAGTACAACACATCCCTGGACATCAACGTGTGAGCCACATCCTGTGAACTCCTCACTCTCACTCATCATTAAAGCATAAACGGAGCTAATTACCTGACCGCAGAGGGAATTGGAGGAAAGAAGATGCTGCTAAGATCATGTGACTTTGTTTTCATTACAATATTCACAACTGGCATCCTCAACATGATTAGCTCTAACGCCCTGCAGTTGTCCATGTCTTTACAGTTCTGCTGAGGCAGCCTCCACACCTCTGCTGCAGCTCATTTGACTCAAATAAAGGAGCAGTCTCAGCAGTTTCTTTAGGTTTAGTTATCTTAGGGACAGTTACTGTGGTCTCTACACTCTAACATAAATTAGTGCTCAAACACACACCTCTGGTTTCACAAAGATACCGCCCCGTGGTGTCATACCTGTCTTGATAGGTCTCCTTGATAAAATTAATTTCACAAACAAAAGAATTACTTCTAGCCTTAAGTCTAAAGAGTTATTGCCCTGTAGGCAATATCTACACGAGGAACCATGTTAATGGTGACAAACAGTGACACCTGCTGACCTGCACCAATAACAAAAAAGCAACAACATGGCTTATCATTAGTTTTTGCGGACTGAGTTGTGAGAAAGGAAAAGGTAACCTGATACACAGTGAGGACGTGGTCACTGCACCCAAGTGTCTTCACTCAGTAAAAAAATATTCAGAGCTACTCGGTCAATTCATGGCAAATTAGTCCTACTTTATATGCTGACAGTAGCTTAATAGCTTTGTATGGTGGATTAAATTCAATGTCCACCTTAAACCTGATTATTGGTTAGATTGAAGCCGCAGGTGCAGTTTCTCTGTGAAACCAGCTGAGCTGCTTTTCACTCTGTTTATATCAGGGACAATCCCTACTAAAGCATACATGTGCTACCATGGTTACAAATTGATCTTCTGTTATTATGTAACTCACAAAATGGGAGACTGCATCCTTGATACTTCACAAGCAGCAGATGTATATAATAGTCATTACTGTTTGAATTCATGCCTTTCTGGTTGGAAAAGGCAGCCTTGAGAGAGTTTATAAGAAGTGTCACACCTCCCTAAATGAACCAAACTGCACAGCAAAGATACTGGAATTCATTTGAACTGAAGCAGACAGGTGACTCAGGTGTGAAAGCATCAGACTGAATGTTCTGAGGAGCAGAAGAAAAGTGTAAATCAACGCAGCAGTGTGGGAGATGAGCACACTGTACTGGTCAAGCTAAAAAAAGACCCTGGATCCTACACCTCCTGAACACATACTGTCTTTCCCTGCCCGGTAAATGGCCACATTTTACAAACTCAATATTCACCTGCAATCAAAGTCAATTTACCAACTCCATGACTAGTTACTTTATGTTAACATCCACACCTGGTAAAGCGCCTTTTTTTAGATTAAAGAAAAGTCAACTCTGTGAGTCATGTGCTTTATAAGATCCAACTCCCCCCCACCTCCCTTAAACTTTTCCTCTCCACTTAAGGTTAAAAGTTCAGATAAATCACTCTTGAAAATGAGTTGCATATGAATACATTTTATATAAATACTTGAAATTCCATTATCTTTCTGCACAAATGTGTTACTTTACTGTGGTTAATCTCAAACCTCCACCTGCCACAATTTCTCGCCACTCCACGACTGAGCATGACTGAGGGTGGAAATCTTTTAAATATGGCTTCAACTTTACATCTTGAGGAAACATTCTTTGGCGTTGCTCCACACTTGTATTCCCTGCATTGAGTGAGAAGGAACACAAAAACTTTCATTATCAACATGACCACTCCAGTTGTGCTGTAAGCTTCAGATATCTGACGTGCTGCTACCTTTTTACACATGCTGATTTGCATGACCGCATAATTGATGAGAGCTTCCCGCAGGTCTTTGTCTTTCTGCTCCTTGAAGCGCTGCATGTCCACCCACGCCCGTTCGACGTGCTCTCTGCAGCAAAACAGATCGAACACGGAACACGTGTTAAACCACCAAAAGCTATGATTTTAAATCACCACAGGACATGTGATCTTCTGACGACAAGCCAGGAAACTTTGAGACTGCTTTCACACACAGTCTGCTAGCATAAAAGCATGTCTGTGACTCACTCGCGTTCGAGCGTTTTCTCCTTGACGGTCACTTCTCCCTCAGCTATCAGCTCCTCCAGCAGTTTCAGTCTGGCCTCCCTCTGCTCAGGCGCCTCTTGGCCAAAAAGCTTGTTGGTCATGCCTTTGAAGGAGAACGTCCGCACAATCTGAGGAAGACGTGAACACAAAGGACTACTTTAGTTTGGGAGATGTTTACATCTAGAGAGACCTCCTCAAAGGTCTTACCTCAGTTTGACCAAATCAACCACCACTGCTCCAGATCAACAGTACACAGAACAATAAGCAGCACGTGGAGAACATGAGGGCAGCGTACCCCTGTAGCCAGCTCCTCACGTTGCTGCTTCTTGGAGATGAGATCCTGTGAGGCCACCTCCAGCTCAAACTGGGTCAGCTCATGTTTCCTGCACACTGCCCTGCAACAGCAACGTGCACAACATGGCATCATTACGCAACCTTTGATGCAGCAGAGGAACAGAAAAAGCTTCTTCTAAGTTTCTTTGGTGCTTCAAATTTTTTGCTCACATCTGATAACCTATTTATTCATTTACGATACAGCTGTAAATACAGCCTTTGTTTGTTAAAGTTAAAGTGAAATGTAACAACAAAATGTTTTATAAAATATAAAACATCCCTTTAATATTACAGTAGGTTGTGACTGGGAACCCAGAGAGGAAGGGCCATCAAAGAGACACATAAAATGATTCTACTTGTGTAGTTTTCTTCCGTTTGGGGTTTTGAAGACATTGTTGGGGAAAAACAAAGGTTGGGTAATCAATCTGACAATAATTCAATACATGATGTTATTTTAGCAAAACAAATTGCTCCTCTGTGCTGTCTCTCATAACCTTTAACTTGCACCGGGTCATGTCGACCTCACCAGCTGAGAATAACAGGAAAACTTACACTTGGCAGGAGTGCTTGCCAAGATCTGTACCACACACAGACCCACACAGACACACACAGACAGACAGACAGACAGACAGACACACACACACACAAACATAAGTCCTTATAAGGAGCCCAGTTTTTGGGGAGCCAGGACTGTCTCTGTGTTTTGGTCAAGATATGTGTCATGCTGACATTTGGTTATAATGAATAAAGTTCTCGCAAAAGCTGAACCTCTGTCTCCAGTTGCTTAGTTAGATCCAAATCTTGCAACAACAACATTATAATGATTATGTAAACACCTTGTCATAAGCCTTGAGGTCTTACCTTAGAGCTTCAGCATAGAAGAGATATTCTTTAATCTGGTCTGCATAATGTTCCTCTTCTTCTAAGATATCATCTATTGAGGCAGCATATCTACAGGTGTGTGACAAAAAAAGACCAACATCTGTCTTAACAAGCAACAGCTGGTAGGAGCTGTCACAATCCTACAGCGTGTGTTAAATATAGACATAATATCTGTTGAGGGATTGAGTAAAATGATAACAACAGATGGATGGATTATGACAGGGAAGCTAATCTGGACTAAAATACTCACGCATCCATATGATGACCAGCGCTCTGCAGCCCATCTCCCATCTCTTTCTCTATGGCGCTCCACTCACTGCAGCGAACACATAAATACACACACATATTTCTATGTCAGTAGAGGGGAATCTGTCACACTTACTGTTGAGTTTTTTTTCCCCAAAAGAGGACATGCAGTGTAGAACTCATTCACTCAGCATGGACAGGTAAAAACAGGATTTTAGTCATAATAAAAACAAATATATATACTACCAGCCTGTATAATGTATATATCAGTATTATATACATAGCAGGTCTAAACCTTATTACTAAAGATATATAAACAGAGATGTAGATGGGTAACTAGAATGTAATATTATCAAGGTAAGTGACAGTACAGATTGTAAAGGTCTTCACAGTGAAACAGTGCTTTAAAAGGACACTGGAGACAGTCCACATTCATCAGAGACACATTTATAAAGATTTATAACCAAACCTGAACACTCTGCCATAGTTTCCGTGGACCTTGTAAACACCATATAGTCGATCTGCAACCCTCTACAAGAGACACACCATAAAGCATAAATAAATGAAACACAACCAATAAACTACATAGTGAATATTAAGCAATGAAGTGAAGATTTCCAGTAAGAAGCCCAGTAAATGTCAGAGGTATATTTTTTCATTTATGTGCAATTTATTATTTGTAGCTTAACACTATTTTGTACATATGTGGATCAATAACTGATACTTTCAGTGACACTGTCCATTTTGAGTGACTACCAGTGTGCCTTTATACTGTTGTTTAGTAACAGTAAAAGTAAAAAACATTTAATGTGAAATGGGTCGCTGGTGTGATGAAGCTCCAGAATGATGAATTCAATCTTCAGCTCCAGTTTTGTTTATCTGTCCTGTCAAAGCTCCTCTGTTCTGGGTCAGTCTTAGCACTCTCACAGTGTTTTCACAGGACACGAGTGGCAATCTGTGTGCGTGTGTGTTTGTATGTGGAGGAGAAAGACACTTACTGCTCGTGCTCGAAGCAGCTGAGATGTGTGAGACTGCAGCTCATCGCTGTAGTGTTTCATTTCCATGAAGCGTCTGAAAATAAAGAAACGTACAGAAGACTGTGAGTTTAAAGTGACTGAAAATGGCCTTACCTCAAGTGTATTTATTCAAACGTTGTGTTAATCATACAATTACTTCTGGATTGAATAACTGGATAATACTAATAATTAGATTAAAACATCCTTCTACCTACAAACACACGCTAACATCTTATTACATTTTCACTATTATATCAATTTAACAGCTTAGGCAAGAATGGAGCTCCATTTATAAAAAAAACTCTTAATACTGAGGGATTTTTTATATTAGTGTTCTTTTCATACAACTGAGCGCCTCTTACTTACGTATCTTTACTTACTTATCTGGATTTCTCACCCTGAAGGTGGCACTGAGAGCTCTCAGCCTGGAATCGGCCTGCAGTAGAATTAACAGGTGGTGGTCAAACTCCAAAAAATCTTAGTATAAAATAACTGTAAGAATAAAGACATAGAAGCCACACAAATGTCGAGTACCTTTGCCTGAAATCCTGACTCATACACCACTTCCTTCCAGCCATGTTCCTGCCATGTACAGGAGTGAAAAAAAAGTTGTTTGCTCAATCATTCAATCAATGAATGATGCTTAAACTGCTGCTCCCAGAGCTTCTGCATGTACCTCAGTAAGGAAGTGGTAGAGAATCTTGTCATTGGAGAGGACTGGATGTGATGCCACACGGAGCAGAAAGTTTTCCAGGCCGACCCTGCGGCGCTCCACAAAGTCTGGGTCCATGTTGTCTGCTGACAGCTTGTGCCACACAAACTCTGCCTGCAGGTGAGAAAACAAAGAAACTGCCTGAATTTAACATTTCACTTTTTGTATTTTTTCTTTATACTTGATCCTTGATACTGTTGACTTTGTTTGATATTGGTGGTTTACTTTTATGACCACATGTATGGGTGATACAGCCACTGTCATTTTATAAACATCATTTTAGTATTACTTTACTTTAGTTTGATTTCCTTCCTTAGTTCATGATGTTGCCTCACATTTTTTGACAGTCACTGTGAAGATGTTTTGGTCGACTTAGTTAAGCTGTTGTGGTTGAGACGGTGTGACTGTGTATATGTTACACAATCTTTTCACAGAATGATTTTCTGATCATTTATTCAGTAACTGGTTCATGTGTTGTCTGGAAGCTGTATCTTTCATATAAGAATGCTGCCATTTCTGAAATACAACTAGAGAATGAAGGAGAAATGCAGCTGCATAATGACTGACTTCATTTAACAGTTACCAAGCTGGCTGGAAGCCAGTGGTGATTACTCAGCCTACTTAAGCTTGTTTACTAGATTACATGATCACAGTTATTTGGGCTGACGACCATTGTTTAGCACAACTGTTAGATTCCACAATCAGAGGAATTTTAAGCCAGTGTTAGAAATGTGGCAACAAACGGAAGCATTTCCATCAGCTGGCTGAGGCAAACGAGCTGACCTGACCCTACCTTAGGGTACAAGGTTCAGTGTCAGGAAAAGTTTGCTGGTCTTGACCTTACTGATGTTAGACAGCTTCTTTATTTTCAGATGACATGAGGCCATATTTATATGATTAAGTCTTCAAGGGCAAAAGGAAAAAACTAATCAAGTAAACCTTTTTAGTGATATCGTGGAAGATTTGACGAATTTCATCACTTCACTACACCACTGATATGTCAGAGGTCAGTTTGAAGCATGCTTATATTACACAGGCCTTTCTCATTCCTTCTGTTTGAAGTAGATTTGCTCTCATTGTGGTATAAATCTTGCTTGTTTCTCTCTGATCTCTGATCTGTTTTGAGAGAACAGTTCAATTTACCCTACAATGTATAAAAAAAGTCTTTCATCAGAATTATTTGCATCAGAATTAACTGTCAAGTCGAGCTGCATGACTGTAAAGCCCTACTTGCCCTGTCATCCCTGAGTGGACATAAAGTGAGGCTGCACTCACCCTCTTCTCAGGCAGAGGAGGGACCACGATGTATGGATAGGTGACTATGAGGTAGTTCCGCAGCAGTTCAAACTCGCTGTACCTCCTCCACAGAGAGTCCGGGGCCGGGTTACGACCTTCGGCGACTGCGTCCATCGGCCTGTGGAAATTGGGCAACATGTTTTTGAACGTCGACAAAAGACAGAAGCAAACTCACACATGAGGAAGTGCAGAGGCGTGAAAGCCAGAGCACCTCCTCACAGATGTGTGTCTCTCTCTCACCGTGTCTCGATGAGGTACACGGTGAAGGTCTCCTGCATGTTCACTGCGTTCTTGCCGCTCCTCTTCTCGGCCTCGGCCACGCAGATCTCCATCCTGCGCAGGAGAGTGGTGCCCTCCTCCACCATCTGAAGCACCATCACGTGACAGTCAGGACTGACCTCTGCAAACAGCTGGCACACTCTCTGACAGCTCTCATCAAGTTTAACACTGTTTACTGGGCTAACTTAACTCTCCTGGAGACTACAGGCTACCAGTGCGTCCAACATTGAAGAGAACTACTTTACTGAGCTGACCTGTGCCTGATGTGTGTGCGGATGAACTTCCCTGCAGCTAGCCTTAGCACTGCTGAGCTCCACACTGTTAGCTAGCATTAGCTCCTGAGGGTTTACAGTTCAGTTTTATGTCTTTTTCACAACCAACAGTTAAATAAGAAGCTGCTGTCCTACCGTGTTGTTCAGGCTGCCGCTCCCGTCCGCGGCCGTGTGTTCTGAATCATCGTCAGTGGCCACCGACTCCTCCCTGCTGTCCTCCGCCATCCTCTGCTCCTGATGCTGTGAGGGAGCCAGGACGCATGCGCAGAGCGGGCGGCACATCTCCCAGCAGATGTTGTGGATTTTTAAACTTTTTTTTCCATTTCTTTTTTCTTTTTGGTCAGAAAAGCCAATTAAGATCAAGTGAGTGCATCAGAGAGCATTTCTGTCTTTCCTTTTCGCTTACCGTTAGTGTAGCACTGCATCATTTGCAAACTGTCAACACATCATCACATGACGCCGTATTAGACAGAATATGGCGGCACTGCGCGCATTAAACATGCACTGTCGAGCTGTTCGTTTGCTCGAGCTTCAGACACAGACAGATACTGTGTCACCTGCAGAGAACGTTCAGACGAACTATGTCAGTGAGTTTTGTCAGGGGGAACAACAGTGACACAAACACACACCGGTGAAAAGAGACGTTGTTTGAATTTCAGTGCGCAACTATTCTTGGTGTTACGGTACAGGTGCTTGAAAATAAAGACATTTCTCAAATTTCATGCTCCCTATAGTAGCTAAAACATCATAAAATGCCCTCTAATGCGTTCTATCAGTGGAAATTTACTGCATAAAGCTGATCCCTTTTTATTTCCTTCACCTCTTCCCCTGACACACTTCAACTGAAGTGGTTATTACTGAATTTATAACAATCATTTTATTAAAACATACATACAATAGAGCTAGAGGAACATGTTGCTCTGAGGAGGAGTAAACCTGGGGCGACTATACAGTCCAATTAGAACTATAATATTATAATAATATAATAGCATAGCATCAATGTGACTGTATAATGTTAAACTGCTTCCTAACAGACCACATTCAGGCCTATATACTGCTAATCCCACTCCAAATAAGTTATGTAGCCCTAAAAAGTTTTACTCATTAACTTGTCATGAAGCCATTCTGGTTGTTGTCCAGTGTCATCGTTTTGTACGTTACCTCAGATGCAAAAAAAACAATCCATTTCAAATAGTTTAATCTTCAGACAACATTACAGTGCATTAACATAACTTTACATTCAAGTGACAAAACAGATTTATTAATTGAAGGACAGACCATATACACTATACAGTCGCACTGGTTATGGTCTCTGGATCAACACTGTCAGCATCAGTGTTTCATTTTGGCAGATTAAGTCCCAACAATGACCTCTAGAGAGGCTTTGTAGTTGTGCCATTTTCCAGCAGCCACAACAACAACATTATGGGGTTAGTAGTGCTGAACAATGGATAAAGTGACTAGTCTTATTTGTAGATTTGTGGTAGAGTTCTGTGCAGTAAACTATCTCAGGAAAAAGACACTTTAAGTTCATTTTGACTTGGGTCCTATTCTTTTCATCAGCTTTTATCAGTGTTATTAGCAGGGCTGAGCTCCAGCTGTAGTAATAACCACTGAAGTCAGAAAAAAAGTCAGAAACAAAAAGGCTCAGATTTGTGAAGAAATTATAAATTCCTCATTAAAATAGCACAGATTAGCCATTTATGGACTTATTAAGTGTTTAGAAGACCTCCACTGTGGCTGTAGAAAGTTGCATGTTGTCACCTAAAAGCATCAGTAGGTATCACCCAATTGTAAAAATCCACAGATGTGCTCAACAAAACAAAGAAACACATACAGAGAGCCACTTACAGAGAGCCAACGAACTGGAATGACTGATGAATGTTGCTTGTGAGTAGATTTTAAACAAACAGGTAGGTTGTAGTTAGACTGTAAAACTAGAGATTTTTCTGTGCTGTACATTAAAACTGGTGATAAAACACATCCATCCTGAGTTAGGTGTGATGCTGTCTTCCAGAGCACTCATTAGAATATAATACATTTAGTGCTGCCTGGAGTGTTCACTGACACTGTCACATTTAGACAGGATTGCTCATTGCTTCAACTTGTTACCACTCATCAATCCAGTGGAAATGTGACCACAGCATTGTTATTCAAGTGCAGATCCTTTACTGCTGTGCATGGCTATGAGGTTCATCCTGCGAGCTGACAAAAAAGCAGACTTGCTGTGGAGATGAGGGGGCAATGTGAGGGTGATGGGAGGAGGATGAGGAGGTAGATGTGGGGATCTCCCAGTAGCTGCCATGGAGGTCTAGGGCGGAAAGAGCAGGTGGGGTGTCTCTCTGCATGGGTTTGTCGTACTCTGTAGGTAGAGGTGGCACACTCATGCATTTCCTCAGGCAGGGCTCACTGTTAAGACAGTTGCACATTTTATTTTAAACTATTCTTTCACTTAAAGATCATTAGCAGAACTCAGTAACCACCAAAAAACAACACAGCACAGTTTTGGACCAAGCATTCATGGACTGACTGACAGACTCAATGCCAGGTCAATATTCTTTCATCACAAACATCTGCTGTCACCTATTTGAACTGCATGCGAACAAGACCTAGATTTGAATTTTTCAAATCATTTTCATATTTCCAAAAAAAAAAACTAGAATTAACAGTAAGGTGAATCCTGTGAAATGCAAACACACCCCTGCCTCACTCCTTCAGATTTTCCTAATGTGCCCTTCTTTAACAATTCTTTGTGTAACCATCACATAACATTATCAGTTTGTAGTTTGTGAGTTTAAGTTGGAATAGGGTGTATGGTGTCAGCGGGATGCTGCTGTTGGTTTAACACTTTAATGCATTTTATAAAATGCTTATTTGTACTGTTCCACATTGATAGGCAAGCCTTTGAATAAAGGACAAAAAACTCTGATTTAAAGGAGCTGTTCCGTGGACATACGGAGGGGAACTGTGTGACTGAACTTGAACACTGGATACACTGTGTGACAAATCACATCTCACCTAATGGAGCTGGTTGGTGTTCCTTTCCAGGCAGTTCGGTACACATCACCTGCCACCCCAAACAGCCAGCGCATGTCGGCCGGCACCTCTGGGATCCACTCCACAAACCTGGGACAGAGTCAAGAAAAGGCCTCATAAAAGGCTTCACTGGTGTTTAACACTGGAAAGGTCGACTTGGCTATGGACCACACTCTTGCCCCAAGGTGAGTGGAAATTAACTTTATGTGAAGAACTCTTTTGCTTAAAGGTGAAATACTGTCATTGTTTGGATCCATCCTCACCTTTGGGCCACTGAGTAGGCCGACTGTACAGGAAGTGTGTATGGCATGAGCATGTAGGAGGCCACCCTCACTGGCAGCATCTCAGAAACCTTGGCATACAGACCAGGTTTGCCTTGGCAAGCCTGACAGAACACTGGTGACACACACAGCATGGTACCCGTAAACCACAAAGCATATTAACACTATTATTTACACATTAGATTAAAGGGACTTTACCAAATCTGAGACCTTAAAGCGACCAAAATCCGTTTGAGCTGAAAACATAACTTCATTACCAAAAACACCAGAGTCTGGGAACATACCGCACCTTTCTTAATGGGCGTAGGCAGAGCAAGCTGTTCATCCATCCACCAGTGCTGTTTACCCAGTAGGCGGAGCCTCCGGAGCACCCACTCTTTGGTGGTTTCTGTGTGCTTGCAGCAGCAGTCGGGTGGGTTCTCTGACAGGGAGAGGCCCGCGGTCGGATGCTCCATCATCAGCAGGTCTGCCACCACAAAATGTGACGTCAGTGACACAGTTCAAAGGTGGAACTCAAGGCTGATAGGGACGTGTCACAATCAGATGAGTCACCATGATAATGAACAGAATACTCACTGTTTTCTTCAAGAAAGCGGAGAGCATCCTTATAACCACTCTGACACATCTCAGCCAGAACCTGTGGAGAGTCAAACAGAACATTGTTAGAGGAAAATTTCAAATCTGCTTCGACTTTTAATTGACTTTTTTAACGTTAACTCATTAATAACAACAGCTTTAGCCTAGCTTAGCATAGAAGACTGGAAGCAGGAGAAAACTGCTTAAAAACTGCTTAAAAACTGCTAAAAATATGCTCACCAACATATCAAATGCCTGGTCCACAAGCACAAGGATATTTCTAATTACATGGCTTTTCTCTGTGTTTTTGTTGTGTCGTTGTGAAGTTGTGTGAGCAGAAAACAGAACAATACCCGCGTATTCCAAAGTTGAAACAAATAAGCACAAACCAAATGTTGTTCAGATATCTGTATTTGCTATAAAATCAACAAGACATAGATCCTGATCTTAAGGTAAATCCTACCACAGTCATGACAAAGCTTCATCACTGAGCTCAGTTTGTTAACTCTTCAATAAAAGCCTGCTCTGACATCATTAGAGGTGCTCTGAGCCAATCCGCAGGCTGGAATGGTCAGACCAAGGGGTCATGGGCCAAAGAGTTGAAATACACAGAGTTCTCCATCGTATTTGACTTTCGAGTCTGTCATCCTTTGTGCGACAATACAGCTCCTGCCAAGCGTGTATGTTTGTAGTTACTGCCTCGAGCTGATTGGGGCAGACTTTTTTTTCATATGCTGTGGTCCAAAGAAGTAATTCCTCCCTCTAGGAATGTGGTAAAAACACACATGCACCCGGCACACAGATTTGTGCACCCAGTTACATAATCGTGGAATCCAGAGAGCATAACACGCACACACACGTGAGGGAGTGGTGAGGAGCGACGCAGTGTAATAACACAGCAACCAGCCCAACCGCAACAAGGTCAAAGCTCACCTCATCTTAAAGGCTACCTAACAATCATGGCAGCAGTGGGGAGTACTGAAAGGAAATGTGGGATAAAGAAGAGTGTCACCAGGAGAAAACAAAGGCAGGAGGTCCATCCATGATTAAGAAAAAAAGGCAGAATCTTTAAATGGAAACTGAACAGTGTTGAGGACTGTCCTGCACATGCTGCTGGAGCAGTGTTTGATGAGGCAGCACAAACAGCTTCTTTAAATGTGACCAATATGATAAAAGACCATTCTTTGTGGAGCAGTGAAGGGTTAATCTGCGTTTCCTAACAATTTATTCTATATTATTTGGCTTTTTTTGCTGCCAAAAATTTCAACTTTTTCACCAGCTTGTCACTAACTTTGCTTCAAGTTTGTTGCATGCAGTTTTGGGTATGAAAACTAAAACAATTAGCTGAAAGAGACTGCAGTGTGAAGGATTGGACCTGAGGGGAGGTGAAATTTATTTTCTGTGACCACACTGCTATGACTGATAATGATAAAAATATTGATCGATGCAGCTTTTGATGGACTTCTGTGTGCACTGTATCACTGTAGGAAAACATAAATATCAGATCAGGACTGTTACGGTACAGTCATATTCATTTCTCAGTGTCAAATTACTTGGACTCAGATTTAAATTAGAGCTTTAGATAAGAGCTTAAGCACATTTCAGCTTTGTAAACCACAACCAAAGTTTAAGGTTGTGTTGTACATTTTCATCACACATTGTCAACTACAGCAGCTACATGTGAAAAAACAGACTGTCCTTCTGGTGCTGAGCATTACTGACCTTGGGTTCTGGTGGAAACAGGGCCCTGCTGAGGCGGTACATGTTGCCCAGGTTCATCTGGATGCTGGTGTTGGTGAAGCGCAGCTCATGAAAGCTGGTGGAGTTGTCTCGTGGACAGATGTCACTCTCGCCCGAGAAGGGAGAGATTGTGATTGTGTTCTTCAGTTCCGACTGTGGCAGGTTGTCACTGATTCCACCATCCACGTAACGCTGCAGACACCGAAACAGGCAAAAAAAGACAGAAATCATGTACGTACCTTCTTTCATCCATTCACTGAAGCTTTTCTGACAGAGCTGAATGCAAGATTTTCACCATGTCAATCAGTGTCACTACAGAACAGGTTTTACTGAAGCATGCGGGCTGCTGTACCATGACAATGAGGGCAGACTCTAGACAAAGCCTTATTTCAACCAAACAAACATCTCAAGTCAGTCTTGTCAGTCACGGTGTTAAAGACCTCAAAGAACATCTCTGTATGTTTGTGACATTTTATTCATTTATTCATGTAAGGGAATGCTACAGTTAAATTCAGGTTCATCTTGTGACAACTGTAAAATGAAAGGCAAGCTTTCTCATTTAAAGCGCTTAAAATGTCACAGAGAAGGAATTAACCTTATTCTAAGTGCCAGCTGTAAAATCCACATCAGCCTGGCAGACCTGCTGCTAGCGTACTAAACGGGTGAAATCTGTGGTCTCTCTGTCAGGCAGTGCCAGGCTGACAGAATATAGGTCAGTGAGGAAATGGAGGTCAGGATCATTCAGTGCGTACAGAGTACATAAAAGTGTGCTTTGTCGCTTTCACCTCTATGTGTGAACTTCTAACTCTGATTTTAGAATTACAATAGTATCGGCCTCTTTTAATCTCATTGCTGTATAGTAATTCCATTGATGTCATTTTATTAAATCTCTCAACTCTATTTATACACATAGATTACATCTAGTTGTAAAAAAATGAGCTCCGACAGCTTAGCTTTGTTATCTGTGACACAGATTCTTTCTGTTGGGCACATACTGAAGTTGAGTAAACAGAAATTGCAAGATAGAAATTCCTTTAGTTCACCTCTTTGGTCCAGACCCAACTATTTCAACATTGGATAGATTGTAAATCTGGAACCTGGGATGGCTGCCACGTTTCAACATCTAAGAAAACAATGATTGCAGGCCGCTGTCCCGGTCAGACCAAGGACTAAAAACTTGCAGAATCAGATTCTTGTAGCAAATGTTCAGTAAGTGCATATTAAGTTGGGCTCAGGAGCAGAAAAGCTTTTAGATGGTGTAATGATAAGGTCTCACAGACACGTAGCTAGACCGTTCAATCCCACACTCATCCTTTGTTCCAGAGGGGGTTTCCAGCACCAGTTGACAACATCAAGAAAAAGCGAGGAGGGTGTGGGCTCAACTGTGGTTATTATTTCTATGAGCTGTTCTCTGCAGCTAAAACACTGCATCATCAGATGCCAGTCTTACTGTCTTCTGAGGGAGTTTCTGATGTCTAGCTCGAGGCTCACTATAAAACTATAAAAGACCTGCACTTCTGTATGTGATGGGATCATGACTGGCGCAGTGACAACAACAACCTCTATCTCAACGCCAATGAAACAAAAGACGCTGACTGTGGACGCAACTACAGGAAGCAACAGGGCCACATCACCATCAACGGGACTACAGTCAGGCATCTTCACGATCAGCTGTTGAGCTCTTGGGCTCGTCACCATGACACTTTATTTGCATTGCACTGATGGTGTCATAAGACTTTTAAACTCTAAAAACTCTAAAACTTCACTCACTTACATTGCACTATTCTCTTCAAGTTGCATATTTTCTCTAAGTAACTTGAATATTTTCTGATGTAATATTTATATCGAATTTGCTTAATTTAAATTCTTGTGCTATTATTTAATTATATTCTTATGCTTCTTGTGTTATTATTTATTTCTTTATTTTCTTCCCTTTGAGTGTTTTTCCACAGCCACGTCTAACCTGTACAACCTGTTTACAATATCTTTATTTACTGTAAACATGCAGAGAATATTATCTTGTATGCTATACATGTTACATTTTATTCCTATATTTCAGCTGTACTATTTTATGTGTTTGTGTCTGTGATTAGGGTTAGAACCTGAGAGCTGAGAAACAATGACTATTTTCCCGTAATTGATGTGTACATGAAAAATTTCAAACTTTTATTTCCCACAGCATGAAACTTTGGTGATCCCTTAACTTCCATGTAGCATCACAGGCAGCTCAAAGTTTCAATATGTCCAATAATTTGGTTTTTGAAGACAGAACCAGCAGATCGTGTAGATTTTACATTATTGAGGAAGCTTCATAAGTATTTCCAGAGTTTTCTTTTAAACAACTGCTGATATCCAAATCTTATCTACCCATATCTTACTACAAGCAAATGTCAATTTCTTCTTGGAAACCTTATCTCCATATCCATGCCTGTTGAGCCTGTACCGTATAGCAAGATTTTATAGTTGTTTAATATTGAAAAATACTCCTGGGGGTTACAATACAACCAACTACAATATATACATTCAAAGTGTGCAAGTTTAACACCATCTCTCATTTTCCTATTGTTAGCACCAAATTACATCAGACAAATGCACCACAAGTTGAGCTGTTCCTCACAAAACTATTTGTCCACCAGGTGTCATGCTCATGGAGCGAGTGAGTCACTCAAACTGAACTTCTGAGCCGAAAGTACATAATGTACAGAATGCACACGTAATGCCTGCAGACAGAAGACATACACACAGACAGCTCTGTGACATGCTGAACTGAATTTAGCTGCAGTTTATTCTTCTCCGTATTTTCTCTAGTGTTTTGGTACTAAACTTCAGCACTAAGACTGAGACAACAGACTCTATTCAGCTCGTCTACAAAGAGCGTGTTTGTCAAATATGTCCTGTTCTGCCACCATGATTAACTTTGACTGGAGCTTCACTGCCTGGAAGCTGCTCACAAGACTGATGTTTTATTTTAGCACTTTAATGTATTTCTGGATACTGAAAATTACTACACCCTATTACTGCATTCATTTAATTGTTTTAAAGTAAATGCTCATGTCATTCAGTTCATTACCTTTATCTGTCTTGACTGTGACGCACTTGACCTTTGTATTTTATTATTATTCAGTCAGTTCAGCTGCTTTCACTTTGACTGATACTTTAGGTGATAGCAACATTAACTCTCATCTGACACTTCAGCTCCTCTCAGTACTTACAGAAATGCAATAAGTTAAACATTTCCACGTGTTCTGTTCAGTGTGTTTATTTTCTGTCTTTTGCCATTACTGTATGACTTCATCTGAATCCAATCTGACCGATTTAGTTATGATTGCATAAGACCTGGCAAGAGAGGATAGGAAGCAGGTCTGATTAGTGTTGCCTGCTGAGTAGCAAACAAACCCCAGCTCTGCCTATCTGAATGAGATCACAGCCAAAGTCCAACACCAGCTGATAAGTTAAAGTGAAGGCAATGCTGTCATCAGAAACCAGGCCCTGCAGCTAAAATGATGAGCAAAGATTCCTGTAACTGTGATTATTTGTGATGGGAATGATCTCATAGCAGTCTTGCCCCGTGACATGCATATTGTTTCACTGCCCTCTCTGACCTGTTTCAGGTTATATAATAAATGTGCTTCTGGATCACAATGCACCCAAACTTCTCTTCTGCAGTCTCCCGTTCTGATATTTACCTGATTTCTTTTCAGTTTCGCTTGTTGCTACATACTCTAAAAACCACTCTGTGTGCGATTCTTCCTTTGAAGCTTCCTTCCCCTTTTTTTTTTTAACATTCTCCTACTCGCACGAATACATGCTTCTCTGTGAACAGTTCTGATCACATGTAATAAAACAATGTGACTATTCTAGGAGAGGATGTCGTAACAGTTTTGTGCAAATAACTGTGCACCCCACAAACCAAAGCGAAACCTTGATAAGTGGCGTTTCAACCAGAGACCTACCACTCCTCTGAAGGATGGAGGAATCAGTCCGCAGTAGATGGGAATGAAACAGCTACAGATCAGCGCCTGTTAACAGAGCGCAGGGTTAAATCAGAAAAAACACTTCTGCGTTGCATTAATGGAGGCCCTAAATGTTTCTCCAGACTTCACCCATATCACCACCTCCCTGTACCTGGATGAGTTCCTCTTTGGAGCTAAACTCAGACACCAGCACGTTCTCCCCATCGGACACTCTGGTCAGCGAAACACACAGCCGTGCCGAGGCCAGGACGTGTGCGTCAGAGGGCAGGTCCCGATTCAGGCCAGACTTTATCACCCTGACCAGGTTGAAGGTGGGATGAAGAGGGCCCAAGTTCCTCTTCCTGGCCTCTTTTGCCACCTCGATCACATCTTCGCAGCATTTTGCTGAAAATGAGAAAGAAAAAAGAAGTTTAGCCTCCGGAGGCAAGACCGTTATCTATCGACTGCAAACAAAAACACACTTTTTCCAGCGTCAGCCACCTGACTGGATCAATATTCTCCATGGCTACCAGGAGTCAGTGACCAGCAGTGACCTTGGCGAGCCCTCTTCCGAGGACTGAGCCCACCATGCTCTGGTCACTGCAGCTTCTTGTTGGTCGACATGCACATGTCAAGTGACGTCAGCGATCAGACGGGTTCTCTTCTGATCCTGTGGTTCTCTGCCACTTCATTCCATTTACACACATGGAGCACATATATCAATGAAAGCCATTATAAGCCTTCTATACATTCACTCTTTTGCACTTAAAATCTGATGCTGACTGATTACACGTTATATCTAATCTTCTACAGATAATAAAATGATGCTGCTTAAAGAAAGTACAATAATGGCCTATTCATTGGGTCAATGCATTCATATCGCAAGAACATACAGCACACATATAACATACACTACCAGTCAAAAGTTCTACATTGTAGATTAATACAGAAGACATCAGAACTATAGAAGAAGAAATATGGAATTATATAGTAAAGAAAAAAGCAGAAAAAAACAGGATATGTTTTATATTTTAGATTTTTCAGAGTAGCCACCTTTTGATTTGATGACAGTTTGCACACTCTGCTTTTCTCAGTCAGCTTCATGAGGAAGTCACCTGGAACAGTTTTCAGTTCACAGCTGTGTCTTTCTGAGGGTCCATTTGTGGATTTTCTTGTTTTGTGTTTGTGTTTGAGACTGTCAATTTAAAATATGTCTCCTCTGAAAAATCTAAAATATAAAACATATTCTGGTTTGTTTAACACTTTTTCTTTACTACATAATTCCATATTTTTTATGTCCTCAGTATTAATATACCATTTTTGAAAATTTATAGAGAACGAAGACAAACCATTTACTGGTAGTGTACATTTAATTTGCCTTAAAATAAAAAAAATACAAAGGTAGTTTAACAACATTCAGTTAAGGTGTGTTTTGTGATGATTCACAAAGAAAAAAACACTTGTACATTTAGGATATATTTTGGCATTTCTACATGCAAACCTGCACTTTAAAAAAAAAAAAATCAAATCATTCAACTTAAATGTACCATAAAATAATCACAACCCGTCTCGCACCAGTTAATGACCTGAAAAAACATAAAATAAAACAAAAATCCCACACATTTCAACTTCTTTTCAGAACTTCTTTTCAGACATTAAAAACTGAATAACATGAATATCTCCTGACACATCCTGCCTCGGGTTCAGGTTCAGCTCTTACTTAGTGATGCCTGGCTGGCGAGCACGGAGGCGGTCAGAGCCCCGGCGGAGGCCCCGTACAGCTTGGTGGCCCCTTTGACCAGGAAGGGCGCCCTCTCCAGCAGGCAGCTGGCAACTCCGATGTGGTAAATCCCTAAAAACCCGCACCCGGCGAAAGACAGGTTCCAGCCGCCGTTAAGGTCGAACATGGTGGGGCATGCCCCGGCGGGGGTACCTGAGAGCGGACAGAGAGACAGCCGCCGTCGGCTCCGCTGGGCGGACAGAAGTTGTCTGACTGTCCGCAAGCTCGACAACAACTGACTCCAAACAGAGCAGCGAGGGGAGGACTCACTGAGAGTGATGCCTTCAGGAGCTGTCTGTACCGCCAAAACTCTGCCACGAGCGGTAAGCAGCAGCTCTATCAGGCAACGAAGGAAAGCAATATTAGATTTTATATGACAAGAAAGTCCAAAAGCTAACTAAAAAGGAAGTTTTATCATTCCCAACATGAAGTCACAGATTGCTCCTGTAGCTTCACATCCTGTTTAAATAGAAAATAAGATTTACGCGGAACAACAAATGCAACATGTATTAGAAAATATGATTGGATTAAAGCACGTCTATCATTTCTCTTTATCACACAAGAGCCAATCGCAAGAACTACTGACGCAGTGACGCCACCGCTCACGAAGGGAGAAAAGACAGTAAAAAAACAAAAACAAAAACAAGCCCCTCCCCCTGCCGGGCCTCTGTTTCCCTGGCTGACAGCTGTTGAACGCCTCTGTGGTCACTGTGCAGCACTGTGAGGATCTTTATGTACAGTCTGTGCTCCATTGTGGGCTTCTCACTGAGGTAAAACTGAGGTAAACTGATTCCCCTGTAAGTCAGGTGAACTAATTAAAATACAAAATAAAATACAATCACAAATAAATAAATAATATAAAAAGTCATATTGATAAGAAATGAAAAGTCTAAATATATTAAGGCCACGTCAAACTTTTGCTCTCCTAAACCATTAGAAGAATATCATAGTAGATATAATTGTAGAATTGTACATTAATAGAATATATAATATATGTAATAATATGGGAATATAAATACCACATAGGATAAATGGCTATAGAATTTTAATGGCCTGTATAATTTATGTAGCAGCATGGCAGATCATAATATTATGGGATTATTACTGCATCCTCGTGGTGATAGTTTTTATTGAGCGTGTCTGTGGGAAGCAGCCTCTCTCTCTCTCTCTCTCTCTCTCTCTCTCTCTCTTTCTCTCTCTCTGCACGCGCCTTCTCGGATCTTGCGAGACTGGTCCTGATGCTGGGACTCGTGCGCGCGCATTACATCACTTCTCTCCCACGTGATTGGCTGTAGGTCAAGTCCTCCGCCTGCCGTGCAGCATCCACCGCGAGCCTCAGCATCCAGCCAGCCTCATCGCCTCCATCCGCTTCTTTGATTCCACCAAATTAAAACTCTTCGCGTGGGCGTTTTTTTATTCTTCTTTTTTTTGCGCTGGCGGCTCATTTCGAGGATGGCCGAGAGCGAGGCAGACACGCCGAGCACGCCGATTGAGTTTGAGAGCAAATACTTCGAGTTTGATGGAGTGCGGCTGCCGCCCTTCTGCAGAGGGAAGATGGAGGAGATCGCCAACTTCTCCCTCAGAAGTAGCGACATTTGGATTGTCACCTACCCAAAGTCAGGTAAACGCGCCTCCCGCAGCGCGCTCACAGCACCGTCACGTCTCTCCGCCTTCTTCCCTTATGGTTATTCAACTTCCATCATGTGGAAGAAGCACAGAGGGAGCAAAGTTTCCTGCGTCAGTCATTAGTCACAGACAGCACGCAGCCTCAGGCGTCATTAAAGTTGCAGAGCAGGCGGTGCGCTGGGTGGGTCACCTCACCCCGCCGATCTAACACCTCTGTTTGCTCTGCGCCTGTGCAGCACAGCTGCGTTTGACAGGCCTCTATCGCGCTTTTACAAGCTGTACCCAGCCTTTATTTCGCAATCAGGCGCCGATAAAGTGAGCCAAAGTTAACCAGAGCATCAATTAGCCTGCACGTCTGAGCTGGCCTCACTCGTCCTCCACCATCACTCAGGTGGAAGTTGGTGTTTACATATAGACTGGCAGTGTGGTGGCGCAGCGCTGACGCAGGCCGGCTGCTGCAGGCCGGCGGCCGCGCGGAGCCCTGCTGAGCTCTGGGTGGGTCCGGTCATGTGACGGCTGGTGGGCAGCAGGAGCTCACCGTCAATGCATGCAAAAGTCTTGTCTGTGGTTCTGCTTCCAGCTGCAGAGAAACACTGGACTGCGTGGGCTGCAGTGGAAAAAAGTCAAGTATGCAATGCAATTACTGATCATCAAAAGGATAAAGAGTCAATGACAAACCTTAGGTTGGCATTTTCCTCTTATAGGACTTTATGATGAATCAAATCATTTAGATACATCTGATATGATAATATTCACAACTACGCTCTGAACATAATCTCTGCAGTATGTGGTTCTTGAACTTTTATGGGTCAATTGCTGTAGATGGTGACGGTGATGTTTCCAGAGATTTTGGACGCTGTGAAAAAATATAATATTGTGCCACCCTAGATAACCCATGTGGGGCTGTAAAACACAGCTAAGCAAGAGCCATTTGATGACCAAGAGCCATGGATGGCATTGTCATTCTATGTGATAGAAAGTAGATTGCAATGTTACTACAGAAATGTAATTATCCAGAGAGGGAAAATTATTGCTGTTGTTATTTATATATTGTTTCATGATGATAATTATTGATTTCTTTTGAATGATCTCTGCTTTGGGGGGAAATAGAGGAGGATTTAAATTTGACCTCATCATCAGCTCTATGATGGTTTACTCTGATAACTAGCTACTGTCAACACTGCTCATCTTCTTCTCCTATTAATTAAAAAATGTTTAAAAAAGGCTTTATAGTTGAGTGAAGGATATTACGATATTTAAATCTAATTTAGTCAATAAATGCATAAGTATTCACTCCCACCAGTTAAGCACGTGTCACCAGACCAGAAGAACATACTTGAGGGGATCCAGTTATATTTTCTATCTTGTAAGGGATCCTTGCTGAAAACAAATCACTATAGTGAATAGTTTATTCACTATTACATATAATTTTGTTCAGTAAAAAGTGAGAGAAAACAATAGAAAAGAAAAGAAGAGGAAAATGAAGGTCTAACTTGGTTGCATACTAGCTGAGCTCCGGTCAGTAACAGTTTATTTAAAGCTGTCTGCAAACCATTGCTTATTTAAGGAGCAGCTAATACTCAGAGAGAGAAGGGTTAGATACAATCACACTAATCACAGAGATTCCTTTGGAATGATCAGACTGCCACAAATATTCATAAATGTAATTTCTGCAGTAACTAGGCCTTTATAATCTACAGCCTGCTGCTTTATTATTTTAGTTTGCAGCTGTTTTCAGCTCCAAACAAACTTACTGCCATGCCCTCTTGGTAATTGCACGACACAATGGACTAGAATCTTTGGTCAAACGTCATACAAAATTCCAAAAAAGTATGATATCCCTAGAAAGTGTTTTGATAGGGGAATCATTGTTCAGCTAATATACACATAAATGTTGTGAATCTACACACACAAGGGTTAGTTGGCTTCAATTTCACAACAGTGCTTTGTGCGACTGTGTGTCAAGCAAGCTCATCGATTGATGCAACTTGCTGCTGGCAGGCAGTTTTGAAACACTGGGACTGAACTGTACACAATAACATTGCACCCAAAATATGTCTGAACACTAATAGATCTGAACTTGAGTGCAGTACTTTGTTTTAATAGAGGAGGAGGAGCCCATATTAACTAACATTAGCACATGTCCCACACTCAGCTTGTGAAATTGCTAAAGAGAACATACCCAGAAGACTGACTCAGACATTTCTAGGGAGCGATGGTCTAACATTAAAGCCATTCAGAACCAATGACGTCTGTGAAGGTCACCAGGGCTGAAAGTACCAAACCCATCAGTCCGTGCACAGAAGTTTGTCATGGCCAGTTCCCTCACATTTGTTGACAAAACAACGTCTGATCTGAACTTGATGTTCCTGCTGGCTTCCAAATGAGCCTATCCGGTTTCTCCGAAAATATATCAGCTGGGAGTCACCAATCTTAATTTCATTATGTGAAAACATATTGACAAATAAAGATTCTTGATTAACGTTGTCATGTGAAAACCCAGTAGATATTAATGACCCTCCAGTTTGAAATTTAAATAGCTGTTGTGGGAACCTTTCAAGGCACATGATACATACAGAATTAAATACATGTGCACCAAGCAACAAACTGGGCAAACTGAAATACCAAAAAAAAAATATTTTAGAAGAAATAAAACAGTAAAACATTCATTTCTATCCACAGGAAAGACCAAAACCTTAAGCTTTCAGCACCTCCTCTGTGCTGTTTCCTTGCTCCTGCTCTGTCGTGGTGTATTTATCATCTTCTGCTGCAGAGGCAAAGGAAGCACATGGCAGCCCACATGGTTGGGGTGCTGCAGAGCCGTGATGCCATTGGCTTACATGTGACAACCTTAGCCAATGGGATTTGCTAAATTCTATCAACCCAGGGGGGTGGCAGTGTGGGTTGCTTTACAGTACATTTGTAACTGTTTTGACATCAGTCATATGCTGGATCTCTGCAGGTGGTTCACCTCACACAGTCCCGCATAAATCACAGAGGCCAGTATAACAAGCAGCCCTGACATAGAGGAGAGAGCTTCCTATTCTCAGGCTGCATGCTGCGCACTGCTGAATGACATGAAAATTATGCTCATTTACAGGAGTACTTTATAATACACATCAAAATCCTGTAGGGTCATGGGGAGTATGAGCCTGTAGCAAGAGTTTTACATCTTATGTTGCTCTGGAGAGGGGATTATCATCCTGATGATGTCTTAAATCAGTAGCAGAGGCCAAATACTTGTTATATTTATATTTTAAAATGTATTCATTGTTGGAAAGCAGTGCTGGTCTGCAGTGTTTGATGTTATTTGATCAGTAAGTCTCAGGACCAGCTGACAGAATGGCCTCTTTTTGGGATGTAACCAGATCATTGGGTAACTACCTAATTCTGCCCTTCATACATTGGATAGTGTTTGGGTGTTTAATGTAACCAAAATGTTCTGCATGCAGGGACTGCAGGGACTGCAGGGATGCATGGGATACTTGTCCCACGTAATGTAGTCCCAATGACTAAGTGGACCCCAGACTCCACTTCCACAAAGGGCAAGTGGATTATACCGTCATAACTTTTAGTCCAAATTCTAATTCATATGTTTAACTTGTAAAATGTTCTTCTAATTACATAAAAAAAACATGCGTTTAGTTTCATTGCATACACCGTCAGACCAAAGTTACCTTAGCCAGTGATTTATAATACAGGGTGTGATGTACCTGGGTATATTTACTCATTTGAACTGATATTATTTTATCATTATTTGATTTCATTTATTGTTAAGGGTTAGGTAAGGGGTTCCTGACTGCTCCATCAGTACTGCTATGTTACAGGAACATTGGGACATAAGGCAACAGTAGAACAAGCTGAAAACAACATGTGACACACTATCACCACCTTATGACTAATATGTCAGCAGTCAGTTACATTATCACATCGAGATAATACGGAGCAACAGTGGAGGTTTCCATGTTTTTGCCTACCTGATCAATGTAAATATCTTTTTGTTCTGTGTTTGGTCTCCACCAACTCAGTAGAAAAATACTGGGCTGTCTTCACCAGCTAGTTGCTAACCTAGTCTGCCTGCTGCATCCAGTGAATAGACTGTGTCTTTGTTATATTTGGTTTGTCCCCTGTACACTCTGATTGTCCTCTGGCTCTCTGCTCTCGTCTCAGGTACCAGTCTACTTCAGGAGGTTGTGTATCTAGTGAGTCAGGGAGCAGATCCAGATGAGATCGGCCTTATGAACATCGATGAACAGCTTCCCGTTTTAGAGTACCCTCAACCTGGCCTGGACATCATACAGGTATTGTATATTTTATTAAGGTTAACATACAATGATTGTATTATTATTTGAAAGTTTTTTTTATGAAGATTTGCTAGCTGTTCAATTATAAACAACATTTGTTGTGGGCATGTAACCAACACCTTGTTTAGATGTGGACCATGAGATGCTCCTGTTAGCAGTCTCACCTTTAGCGTCATGGGACAAACCAAACAGCAGAGTTGATTTAAAGGCTCGTCACATACCAAGCCACAGCTGGATGATTTACACCTGTGGATTTGTTGAAACAGAAGTTGTGGAGCCACAAGTCCGAGAAGTTCATTATGGCAGCAATAATTCTCTGGTCTACTATGACAGGCTTTCCCAGTCCATTCCTGAATGGTGTTAAATTGTAACTCAACTTGGGTACATTGAATCATGTAACTTACTTTATTACTGTACTTTCACAGTGGCAATGGATGAAGTTGTTTAGGGTGGGGGGGGGGGGGGGGGGAGGGAGGGGGAGGGGGGGGGGGGGGGAGGGGGGGGGGGGGGGGGGGGGGGGGGGGAGGGGGGGGAGG
>JBAJHX010000002.1:16597323-16625656 GCA_037176925.1 Amniataba percoides | reverse complement strand
CAAATTGTGAAATAGCTACGTTTTGCACTGTGGACCAACGTTCCTATTTCACGTTTTGCTATGAGACTGGGTTGGCCTGTCTGTGCTTGTAGATTTGTCTGTGTAATTGTTAGTGTGATAGAGGCTATGCTATGGTGTGGCATGTAAATGAATGTTTTTGTAGTGGTGACTGTTCTTGTGTTGTGTACTTGCCTGAGGGCTGCTGATTGAAATGAGCTAATAGCGAGAGCTGGCATAAAACACGTCTTCTTATTTTGAGATGAATGTTTTTGAATGGTCCTTGTTTGATAAAGACTACTTCTACTATTATTAAAAATGAAACTAAAATGAATAGGTGTGTAGTAGGTATCTCATGGTGGTACTGGAGGTTAGGGTAAAAAATCTGGGAATCTTCAGGATCCATCCTCAGCATCTGTGTCTCTTCCTCCCTCCTCTCTCTTTAGGCTCAAGGTTTCCATGGATGATAACTGTAAGAAGCTGGCTTGCATGGATTTCCCGTCCACGTTTGACCACAAAGCGGATAAGAAGTATGAGTGGCCTCCCGTTTCCCCTGATGCCGTGCGGCAGATACAGTCTTTGGAGGGCCTCAGTCCAGACGTGGCTCTGGCTTGGATGCGAGAACTGGTCACCGCCTCGGCCCCTCATCTGCATAAAGTGGAGCTTACAACCACATGCTTTATTTTCCTCCATCACCAGTGTCTCTTTCTGCTGATCGCCCTCCTGTGGCTCTCTCTGTCCTTTAGGCGTTCTTGGCCTTTGACCGGAGTGGGGACGGGGCGGTCAGAGCTCTGGAGTTTCGTCAGGTGCTGGAGAACTTCTGCGCCCGCCTGTCAGACAAACAGTACAGATACATGCTGACCAAACTGGAGCTGGACTGTGAGAACTGCACCGTTAACTGGAAGCATTTCCTCAACAAGTTCCGGTCCCAGAGCCGGCTGGTAAGAGAGGCGGCCTCATTACAACAGGATGGAATTAGCCTAGCAGACTGGCAATAGGATAGAAAGAGCTGGACTGGCTCTGCCCAAAGTAAAAACAAAAAAATCATCAAGTGAGCAGTTGTTATTTTACAGTGAGTTTACATGCCATTATGTCATCTTGTAATGTTTACATCTGGCTTCTTGTACAGGTAAATAAAGTAAATGAGACACTGGTTAGTGAATGAACCTTAGTGGTGTTGGTACGTCTGCTTTTATCCTGCAGAGCGATGAACATGGTGATAAACCTGTACTAACTACATCTGGACTCCCTGCCTCATACAGAGCGTGTGTGTGTCTTGTATCTTTGTCTTCATAATGCTGTAGATGTCAGCAGACGGTTGCCTGGGTAGGACCTGGGAGACAGGGACAAAAACCAGATCCCCTATCCAGACCAGGACCTCTGAAATCACAGAGCATCGGCAGCAGATCCAGGAAGTGGCGTCAGGGCACTTGCATGAAATGACCAAAGAGCTGATGGATGTGGACCCTTCCAACAGCACTACAGTCTCCAAAGAGCAGTTCAGACAGCTCTGTGATCACCACTGCCCGAGCCTCACAAATGATCAGGTAAAGCCAGAGAAAGATGTTTACGTCTGCCTATAAACCAGTGCATTATAATCAAAGAATTCAAAGAGGAGATGTTCAAGAGAACAAGCACATTTCCAGCGACTCTCCCAGTGCTTTCAGGCTGAAACAACACACACTGGCATCAGGCCACGCTTACAAATGAGGAATTGAATTGGAATGTTGGTACATTTGCCAGTTCCATTCTTTTTAGTCTGATATGTTGTCTTTAATTATTCTAATTAAAATCTAATTTATCTTTTCTGATAATTATTGACTGCGAGAGCGAGTTAGTCATCTGTAAAGCTAATTTACGTGCTGCGTGTAACTCTCTTTGGAATATTAGTCCAACCAGTGCAGATGATTACTATGTGCGTGTTTCCTTTTGCCTCTCAGTTTGAGTGTGTGTGGAGTCAGATGCCTGTGAACGGGAAGAAGAAGCAGCAGTACGGAGAGTTTCTCAGGCGTTTTGGCAGGACCCCCCACACAGATGCAGGGGGGCCCACCAACAACATCCCATCGCCTTTTCTTGAGCCTAGAAAAGCACTTTCATCCAGTTGCCCAGAGTCTGCAGGTGCCACTCTGCAACGCACTAAGGTACAGCACAGTTCAGGATACACCTTTGTCATCCACCAAGCCTTCCCTGCTGCATACTATATGTATACTATATCTATCAGCACTCTTGTAAAATAATTCAAGCTTATTTATGAATTATATCAACCTGAGTTGAGCTACACAATACTGCTGTAGCATTTTTTTTAAACATTTTTTTTTTTTGCTGAACGCTGTAGTATGATCTGTGATGCACGAAGACACCAGCTGCTTCACAGAGCCAGACAAGCTCTGTTTGTTGCCACAAGAAGTCTGGAAACTACAGAATTATATTCATACCTCAATCCCACCTGTTCTCGATGTGATATTTTGAGCATGGAAAAAGATCAGTTATAAAAGCATAAATTATATTTTGTAGCAGAATCATTATTTAAAAAAAAAAGAAGAATAATTTCATTTGAGCACCAAACGTGTGAGTTTGCTATTGAGTGCACAATATTACGCTCTTCTATTCTATTTTACTTTTGTCCCCTGTTAAATTTTTTATTCTGTGAATTCCTCAAGTGTGGTACAATGTGGGCACAATTTCTGTCAGCTAATAAAGCACACACAGCAGGAACTGTTGGAGTTGGAGAATGAGTAGATGTGAATAACAGCAAACACAAATACAGCAGTGATCTTTTTTTTCTATCTCAAATGGAATTGTTCTTCACATTTCTTTGCACAACAGTTTTCTGCTAAATAGCATTTATGTGTCTACAATCTGTAATGTCCCATAGTCACAAATGCAATAGGCCACATGCATTAAAAAATCTGTGTAAGCTACTGCAGAAGCTGCAGCCACAAAAACTATGTGGACAACTTAAAAATAACACATATAAGACATCAGTAAACCTAATTTAGAGACAAACGTAACACATTTGAGTTAAAACCATTAATAAAGTAAGAATAAAAAAATTAAGCATGTAAGACCATGTAAGAAGAGAGCGTTGGAGTGAATCTAACATGATTGGGTAGGATGTTCCAATTGCTTGGAGCATAACTAAAGGCATTTTCACCAATTTTCATGGAGGCCCATAAAGACAGCCTGTTTCAAATGACCTAAGCATTGTAGATGATTCACAGCTCCAGCATGTCGGAGAGATATTGGGATGTCAGATTATATAGGGCCTTGAAAACAGAAAATAAAAGTTCTAAAATGTCTTAGTAACAACCTCAGCAGATGGGTGATGAATGAAAAGAAAAACCTTTAGCTCTGTTATTCTGTGGGAGGCGTTTTGCTGGTGTGGTTGGGTCCACTTGTCCTTTTACCTTTTGTTGTGACGCATCACCTTTATCTTAAATTAAGACATTTGTATCCTGTTGGGTCTCTTTCATTCGCTGAGTGGTTTGATGAGGATGAAAATGATGTGAATCAGCTGCTTTGACCTTCACAGTCACCACATCTCAACCCAAATGAACAGCTATGGGAGATTTTCGAGCGCCGTGTTAGACTCTTTACCACCATCATCAAAACACCAAATGAATGGAATATCTTTGGGAGAATGGTGTTAATTATTCAAGTAGACTTCCAAATATTTGGAGATATAATGCTAAGTAGCACTGAAGCTGTTTTAGCATCAGTTTTAGGTCCTTCCTTTGATTTGTCACATCTATTCTTGGCGTTACCTCCCTGTCTGGCTAAAAGGCAAAACTGCTAAGTATCAAACTGCTCACTGCACGCCTTTAAATCCTTGCTTGGCTTTATGTAAACCCACCTACATTATCATTGTGGGATAATAATCAAATATATTACAAGGAGCCTAAGATAAGTTTGCAAAAGAGTGGGCGCCCCTCAGGCCTATTTTGGTTGTAAGTGGTCAGCAATAAACTGTGGTGGAGTCGATGCTCATTAAGTATGTCTCCCACCTCGTATATTGTAGTTTCTTTGTCAGATTTTGTTTTGAATGTCTGTGTTCAAGCTGCGGGACTTGACCATATCTGTATGCTGCTTCCTAAATATGTTCTGTTTAGTTCTTTAAAACACTGTCACTTTTTATTCTTGAGCCTTTAATAACCTGCACCAAGGTTGTTTCTGTACTGTAGTTTGAAAAAAGTTGGATTGGTAGAAATCATGTACTTTGTTGATTGTTAGGTGTTTATTTCATGAAAGATAAGAATTGAGAATATTCAACTGGAGGCACAGCATGTCAGCAGAGTAGCAGCAGCTTCGTAGGTCAGTGTAAATGTGCACCGCACGGCCTGTGTGGACAGCTGGACTGATTCAAAGAGAAACGTATCTGCTCCTCCAGACACGTGAGACTAACTTAAGATCTTACTTTGTTTCAGTGTAGTTATGCAGCCCCTCTCCTGACCACCTCTCATTCTTCTCCCAGTCTGCCCCCCAGTGCACCTCCAGGCGTCCTTCCTCGATGGGGAGGCCGCTAACAGGAAGCCTGCTGTGCAGCATAGAGAGGAGGCTGCGTGGGGCGGTGCAGCGCTGCTGGAAGGAGCTCCAGAGGAACTGTATGGAGAGAGATCCTCAGCAAGAGGGTCACATCAGCACCAGCTCCTTCCTGGGTGAGCAGCAACCCGCAGACACCCATGTAAGGCCATCGCTCTTCTTTACGCTAATGTTAATGACCGGCTGTGTTGCAGAGATCCTCCAGTCTCTCAGCATCAGTGTGACTCAGGAGCAGCTTGAGCATCTTGCGGCGAAGTTTGACATCATGAATAATGGCTGTGTGTCATATCACAACTTCCTGCGTCACTTCGTCCTGAACCTAAAACCAGCAGAGGCCAAGAGGGCCTTTGAGAGACGTAAACTCCCTCCTCCTGTTACACCGGTAAAAATGATTTGTTACTCTGCAGTTCAGTGTCTCCTTGAAGGAAGCTCTTACTATGTGTTTGTGCCAAATCCATCTAATATGTTGAGCAGACGTTATATTTAGTTTAGTCTTTGGAAAAAATAATGAGCTGAAATTGGAGAATTTTGTTTTGTGGATCAAATGTACTCTTTTTAGGAAAAATAAGAAAAAGGAATACAAGGATAAATATATCATTTACATGTCTTATGCATACATTTTTTATGATCTCTGTTGGTGACAGAATCTGTGCTTTCCTATCTTTTTAAATATGGCCATTCTGACATGTGACAGGAGGAAAATCAAAGATGTCAGTGACACTGATATACAGCTATCACACATATTAGCTAAGCCTGCTGATGAGCTACAAACCAACATTCACCATGGAGAAGAACACAGTTAACAGCTAGTCAGTCATTCAGCATCCAACTTATTAAAAACTACAAATGTCACCATGGGTTACTTTAGATGCTAAATGATCTTCACTTCAGTATCACTGCCATTAAAGCCCTCTTGGTAACTGGTAAGTCACCAGTGTGTACACAGGCCCACCTACACTCACATTACACAAACCCATCAGACTCTGAGAGTGTCTGTGATGTTTAGTTTCTTGTCTGGTTTGTTTCCTGGTCTTGTCTCGTTTTTTCATGTCAAGTTTTCATGTGTCATTTTTTTTTCCATGTTCGTTGTATTTTCCATGTCTAGTTTATGTCTTGTCATGCTCAAGTTTTCATGTCCGTCATGTTTCTTTTGCTATGTTTAAGTTTCCATGTCTGTCATGTCCGTTTCTAGTGTTTCATGTTGTTGTGTATTCCTTGTGTTTAGTTGGTTTTCTTGTTGTATTGTCATGTCCTGATTATTGTTGAATGTCATGTCTAGTTTCTTGTTCTGTCTCGTCTTGTTAAGTTTCCATGTCCATCATGTTTCTGGTTTCTTGTCCTGGCGTCGCATGTTTTATTTTGAAATCTACTTTCCCTCATGTTTCAGGTCCCTTTACTTCCTGCCACAGTGTGTTTCCCGCCTGTCTGATTGTCTGCTCTGCCCTGATTGTGTCCACCTGTTCCTTGTTACCTCTTGTGCATTTATAGTCCGTGTCTCCGCCAGTCTTGTTTCCAGATCGTCGCGTCATGTTTTGAGTGTTCCATGTCCAGTTCCTGTCAAGTTTTCTCCATGTTCCATGTCATGTTCATGAGTCCATGTCTTTTTCTTTCATGTCTGGAGATTTAGCCGTCAAAATGATCAACAGGATCAAACAGGGGCAGGTCAGGCAGGACAGGTGGGGTAGGCAGGTGGAACGAAGGGCTCAGTCTGGAAGAGAGTGGAAATAGACTGGTATTTATTCTGCAGTACTAAAGGTTGATTGGACATACAGTATGAGCTGCAGGTGAGCAGAGGGATCGGTTAAAACAAGCAGGGGAATGAGGTGATGGCACAGCAGGAAGATGAGGCAGGATCTGAAATGACACAAGAGTTAGCGATACAGTCAGAAACCCTCCATACAAATGTGAAAACATGATCAACTCCTGATAGATAAGACAATGAGTACACTCTGCATGTCGATCCAGCCTATAGTACAACACAGAGCACACACAGATCTAAGGACCATGTGTACACAGTCATCACAGTTGGAGTTAAGTGTGAAATTGGGACACAGGGTATGTACTTTGAATTACACATGCTCACGCTGAGCAGCACATAAGCACGTCTCAAATTAACTCCGTCGTTCCTCTCCTTTGCTCTGTTTAAGGTCTGATCTATTGTAGTTTTATTGGCTGCAAGTTTAAATTGGGTTACAGTAAAGTGTGTATGTGTGTGTGTGTGGGGAGGGCGGCTCTGGAATGTGAGGGGCTGGTGATGGGCGATGGGTTGCCAGATTGTGTAAACTCAGCGGGGACCTCCCACCCTCAGGCTCTCGACTATCGCCTCCCATGACAAGCAAATTGGGCAAGTTTTTGTGATTTGCAGTGTTTTTTTGGCATGGCGAGGTGTATATGAAGCTTTGAACAATGACACACGGGTGGGCACGCTCTAAAAGGACCCCCACTGAGCGACTAAGCCGAGCCCCAAGCTTCAGTGGAGCGTGTGGGTGAGGGCCTAATCTGGCAACCCACGAGCTGCAACCTTCCAAACCAACTTTGGAATCACAAAAACCTGCATTGTCTCAACAGAACCCACCATCTGTGTAAAAAAGCAGAGACCCCCTGCATCTTATCCGATTCGATGGTGTGTCCGTACATGAGCTCACAGACAACACCTCTTTATGTGATCACAGAACAAAAAAAAAACTTTCTCCTGAGTCTTGTGAAGTGAAATATTAATGTCCCTGTACTCTGTGATCCTTTGTGGTCTGGCTCAGATGAATCAGGGTGTTCTGAGCAAAGGCTGCGTCGAGGTCATGCTGAGGATCCGCGACGCGGTTCGCTCCTCCTGGACCTCCATCAGACGCTGCTTCCTGACATCTGACCGCACCCGCGCGGGAACCGTCTCCGTGCAGGACTTCAGGAAGGTGAGGTCGGCCGGCGCCCGGCGGAGCTCCACCTGCTCGGCTGCGTCTGAGCGAGGACAAACTGCTTCTTGATGAATTATTGATGCCGCCGTTTGAGCTCCACTTGTGTCTCTTCTATCAAAATGTCTGATGGAGAATGATGGAGAGTGACTGGAAACACTCACACACTCACACACACACACGCACACACACCTGCTCGCATGACAGCCAATCAGTAATTTTAATTGTTCAATTAAGCTGACGGTTGAAACAAGACCACGCTGACATTTTAGCCCAGGAGAACAGCAGCTGACACTTGTGTTTTATTGTCCCTGCCATTTACCTGCTGACATCACCCCCTGAGCTAATCGATAGAAACAATTAGCAACACCCCCGGCCTGAAGCACGTGGATACACACAAACATGCACGCGCTCCAACGTTTGTCGTCTCCCTTCAGGTGCTGCGCCTTTTCAGCGTGCATCTGTCGGAGGAGGAGTTCTTCCACCTCACCTCCTATTTCGACGCCGACACCACGGGGAGGATCTCCTACAACAACTTCCTGTGGCCGTTTCTTCACTGACCTTTACTCAGATGCCGACAGCGGCTTCAGCAAGTACGTTGGAGTTACCTGACCTGAGGCCCTTCACACTGAGGGCCCCCTGGTTTAGTGTTTGGCCATTACTTTGTGGTAATTTGACTGATTGCAAATGTGTTTCACAGTTTGCACGATAAAAAAATATAAACTATAATCTGAAATGGGGAACACCACAAAGTAGCCCCTGTGCTTTTATCTGATCTGAAATCTCTTCAAAGTATTTCCCTAGAACAAAAACTATTCAGTACTAAAAAATAGTGCATGTTTGTTGCCAAAGCTGTAAATGCAGTGATGTGTCCTTTAAGTAGCAGGATGTAAAGCATGATGAAGTGTAGAGTTTGGGGTGATGAATAGGACTTCACAGACCTGCTATGAATATTTTTTCAACCACAGCTGCAACGACTCCCTGACCATAACCAAAATGTAGTTCAATGTTGAGAACTCTGGCACTGGACATAAAAAACATTGTCACTGAATGTAACGGGAATGGTTTTGTACAAGCGATTTTCTTTTTACCTGGACCAGTCTGGAGCCCCTCTTGTCCTTGATGTGTCATTTTCAGTCTGTTGGGAGGGCTCAGTGGTGGTTTGTGTGGTTTGCAGGTCATCTAAGAAGAACCTCTGTTTCCTGTTGGTGTTTTTCATGAATGTAAAGAGGTAGCTGGATATAGGTGCTCTAATTCTTAGCACTTAGCACTGATCACTTCTTGATCCTTCTAAATCTATTTTAAATTACCACAAAATCTGAGATGTGTGAGGTGGTTTGGGATGAGGGTAGCGCCAGAATACACATTAAACCACACCTAACCTTTAACTTACCCGACAGTAAAACAGTTAATTTTTTTTATACTACATATAGAGGACAACCTTAAATACCTTAAAGACAACGATATATGTTCATGGGTGCTTACATGGTGCACATTCTTTGACACATTTGCACATTTGTGAGCAAAATTATTGCAAATGACTAATATGTGGCGGGGGGTGGAGGAATAGGGGCCCACATGCCATTTTTGCCCCCAGGCCTCTTGGTGGGTTTAGAATTTCAAATTTGATTTGTCAACGAAATGACAAATAGATCCACCAAGGGAACTGATGACTGAAAAACATGAAAAAAATGAACAAGGAGGGACTAATAAACGGTTTGGGAGTCTTTCACCTTCTGTCTGTTGCCTGGCTGTTTGACACTGATTTGTGTTCCAGAGCCAATCAAATAAAGTGTCTTTTTAATGATGCAGACGACAGGAAGCACCGGGCTGCGTCTTTTGTTCAGATGGGAAGTGCGAAGTGAGACGGATGACAGGGAGACGAAGGGGGGGACGTCTGTCATTCAGCAAGATATACAGTAGCACTCGGAGAGGAGAGGAATATATACAGAGCTGGGAATCATTATCTGAGGAGGCTAAGAGAAGGACGAGCAGATGGAAATGGAAAAGGGACGATCAGACCTGAGAAAAAGAGCTCGGTATTGTGGTTGGAGAGGCAGAGTGAGAAAAAAGAGGGAGGGAGGAAGCAGGAGGAAGACAAGAGTATATGAAAGCGAGTTGTATTAATGGCAAAGTAAAAATCCGTCTGCGAATAAATTACCCGGTCTCCCCTGGGATTACTAATGTAATTATTTGAACGAGGGTTCTCATTAGAATGTGCAGAGGTGTGGAAGACCTGCGGAACAAAATGGGAGACAGAGACGGAGCAGCGAGGGCTTAGCTACTGGAAATTAACTTGCTGCTCTGGGCTCTATAATTGATACGAGACACAGATACCTTTGATTGGAACAAAAGGGAAGAACCAGGACGAGAAAAGTTCCCTCACCACCTCTAATTTTTTTTCTCTCTCTAGAATAAGAAATAAAGGAGGCGAGAGACAAAAGGGAAGAGGATGGAAATAAGGAAGCATGATCCACCTTTCACAGATAAGGTTTTATTCAATCTGGGAATCATCTGTCAGAACCAGCAGAATCTTTACGGTTTTAAGAAAGAAAGGTACTTTACATTTTTAGAGTTGTCTCCGGGAGCAACATAGTACAGTTTTGCAGCTGTTGGGTCTTCGTTTTCTTGTGTTACACTTTAAAAAATGTAAAAGTTCCCAACAACATTAGCAAAATACAATACCATATGAACACTTTCATTCCAAAATGCTATACGTCTGTTTAAAACAAGGCCTGAAGTCACTAACCACCCGGTGCTGTCGAAGTATTGAGGACCCATCCAGGAGAAATGTTACCAAGGACACAAGTTACTAACAACCCTTCGTAACGTACCACAACAATCTGCTTTCAAGTTTCAGCTGTCAGTCACCGTGCCTGTGTAGGCGTCCCTTTTTTTTTCAAACAGCACATATCTCATTTCGGAACAAAACTCTTCATATGCAGATTGTCTGAGTAGCAGAAGTCATTAACTCCTTTAAGCATGCCTCGAGAAAGAAAATCAAGAAATAGTAGAGCTTTTTTTTTCTTTTCCTTGGAAAAAACAGGAAACACATAACACAGCTATTGAAGCGGAAGAGCATCAAAGTGAGACGTCTAAATGAGGACTGGAACTGGAGAGTCGGACCAAACAGACAGCTTTTCATGAAACTTAGAGATGAAAGTTCCTCCCCATCTTTTGGTTTTTCATAGTTCCCTTATTCCTTTCTTGGAACACTTTCACTTTCATAGACTTTAATTAAGTTTGCGCTTTAATTCAAACTAAAACACACACACAAACATTCAGACTAGTACTGCTAACCCTGATCTAAAGTCCCCCTACTTCATGCCTAAAATCCTGCTTCTTTGAAGAGGATCATAATGATATATTGTGCCAGCATTCAACAAAGAAACATGACTTGTTCGTCTGATCCAACAAAACCAATTAGTGAAGTGGGGACTTGCTACTGAGAAATTGTTTGTTTCTTATAAACAATTAAAGTGTTGTGCAGAGATCATTTTTACCTGCTTGACAAGAGGAACTTAAATATACTGTTGATTCCCAAACAGCTTCTAAGTGAATGAAAGAGCATAATCCCTCCCTTTGCTCGCTTTTAATGTGAAACATCTGCATGAAGTGTATTAGCTTAACGGCAATATGAAAAAAAATTATCCGAATTAATTCATGATTGAGAACAATTTTAAGTGAAAAACAAACTCAAAGCAGCAGAGCAGATTATAAAATGGCTGTTTTCTACTTTTATATATACAAATGTTTTTATTAGCATCTTCTTTGTTAGTGCCAGCCAAACACAGCTGTGATTCTGTTTGATAAAATGAAAAGTCTTTGTGGACTGTGATGTTTTCCTCATAATATTCATCATTAGCTAACAAATGTTATCCACTCTGTACATGCTGAGACATCAGTCATATGTGGTTAAAATACCTCCACTGTCTTTTGACTTCACCAGTTCTTCCACCTGGATTCACTTGCATCTTCATAACATAACAGAAGCTGCATCTTGGCACGCACATTCACTCGCAAGAACAGAGTCACACTTTCTGGAGCTGGTTTTTTTTTGTGCCTATAAAGGTGACAAAGTATATCTCTTAAATACTTTTAGTTCTGTATGTACCGATTTGGCAGAAAAGGGCTGCAAATACATCAAAGTAAACAAATCCATCAGTGGTGCTGGCCAATAAGTGAAGGTAAAGTTTCATCACAGTCATCTAGGTAGTAACTTATCTTGAGAAAGATGTTTCAAAGGGATCACACATTTCAAGCTGTATTGTTTCTTCTTGTGGTTTCAACATGAGGTAACCATGTTATCAGACCCTCAGCTGATCTCTGTGTTCAAACGTGTACATCTCTGTCTCTATGTACGAATGCTCAGACATATACATATGTGCCATTACATTGGTAAATATGGTCTCTCTCCATACTTGTTTACTTGTTTTGTTAAAGCAGCTCAATGGAACATTTCATGTTGATTTTGGCGATCCATGTGGACAACGGACCTAACTTTGTGTTCCCTCTGCTTCACTCCCAGCTGCAAGGAGACTGCTTCGCCTGGATAAGAGTGGGCAGCAGCTCTGCAGACAGAACTTCAGTTAGCAGCTGAAACAACTTGAATTCAGCCGGAGCAAACTCCAGAATAGTTTTGTCCACTTTCTGGTGGCAGGCATCAAGAATAACTATTAGAAACTGATAGAAAAAGCCAATTCTCTCGCTGATGGTCTCATTCTCTTATGTAGGTCATACTTAGGCATCAGTATTAAACTGAAACAATTTTATTACTAGTTAAAAACCCCACACTGAGCCACCCTGTGCTTCGTACAGCTAACGTAATCTTAAATCTAAAAGCTAATCCTAAGCCTACATGTGCTCCTTGAAGAAGTGAGGCTGAGCCAAAACGTCCCAACACTGAAGCTGCTCCACGTAACGTAACGCGTACACTCAGGTGTCAGTGTGCACGTGCACACACCTCCCACCATTATCCACAGACATGGCTTTCTTGGTGAGCCATTCTGCTGCTCTTCCCTCTGTGGCCCATTTGGAAACATTAAGACATCAGCCGGCACCGTGAATGCTGATGTGCTGAAGAGGCAAGAGTGAAGCGGGAGTAAACTGCAGCCCCAGGGAACGTTCATACATAATGTCGGAGAGCAGGGAGATCAAAGTGTGACGTGGTCTTGTTATGCTAAGCACATTCAGAGCCTTACCGAGGACGGCCTTATTCAGAAAATAGAGCAAAAGAAAAAAAAAAAGCAAAGCTCTTTTCTTTCACAGACAAACTGCTAAGGGACATGAAATAGTTAATAATCAGCTTCACCGAAGAAAATACCATAATAGCATTTACATTACTAAGAAATAGACCAAATGAAATGTAACATCCACAAATTTCTGGACACAAATATTAACATGGTTTTTTTTCTGAAAAGCATAGCAACAACGTGGAAATCTTCAAGAAAAAATCTTTTTTTTTCCTTTACATTGACATAGAACATTTACAAAGACCAGTCACAGTACATGTAGTTACAGTTTTACTCCTCTTGAAAAAGGATGAAATGTTCCATCCCTCCCGCAGACGAGACGAGGAAGGATCCTTGAAACGATCACCGCTGCTTGTTTACTGTCCGCAGCAGTGTCAGCGTGTAGCACCTTTACGTTGCATGTTACCTGCTGTCCAAGTCCACAAAGCCCGACCTTCCAGCCGCAGCCTGGAGGCCGAACTACTCATTCACAGCATGGAGGATAGAGAGGGAGGCAGAGATGGGGGGGGGGGGGGGGAGAAGCTACACAGGAGGAGGAGTGAGGAGGAAGGAAAAGAAAGGGAAGTGCTGCGCGGTGGTTTCCTCTGCGTCCTCCTCTCGGCCGGTTAAGAGGCTTATGAGGCCTGTAATGAGGCCCAGGGGAGTGGTGTCAACATGTTTGACACCCCGGCTCTCACACAGCCCGTGGCAGAGACCTCTTGCTGCCCTCACACACTCGCTTTGATCTGACATACGCACACATGCTCCGGGCCTGAGGAGAGGAGAGAAACTGAGGGAAGGGGGGGTGGTGGTAGAATTAGGGTGGAGGAAATGAGGAGGAAGATAGGAAATGAATGTTTAAAAATTAGGAAGGGAGGAAAGTTCTGTTACAATCCCCCCAGCGAGCGCTCTGTCGTGGCTTAACCAAAATCCTCCTGCAGACGAGGCGGCAGCTCGTTTCACTGGAGTCCAAATGTTTATTGAGATGAAGTGAAAAAAAGGCCAACTGGGGCGCTGGGGTGTCTCTTTGTCTCTCTGAGAGCCACATCGGATTGTCAGTGCAGTAAAAGAGGACACAAAGAAATGCCCTTTTGTCCTCATGTAAAAGCGTCTCTCCACTTGTCCCTTCGTCCGCTTTTACACTTGAAGATGAAGATATGATGGCACATTAAATAACATTAACAGCGTCACTCGGTCTGCTCCATCTCCGGCCGTTTACCTGCCTCATATTTACAGAGCTCGGCTGCCTCCGCCCACCGACCTCACCTGCCTCTCCGGGCTCCTTTCTCCTGGCTGGCGGCAGGTGTCTGGGGCCGAGCTTCCTCTAGTCATGTGGTCCTGGGGTTCGGGAGGTCGAAGACGATGGGCGGGTTCATGGGCAGGAAGTTGACGGTGCAGGCTGAGGCGTTGACGAACGTCGTGGTGCCGTCGGTCATCATGCCGTAACCTGAGGAGCAGTGAGGAAGGTGAAGCTACCAGACCACACGACAGGAAGCACCTTTCATAAAACTCTGCATTACACCTGTCTTACAGACGTGCATTAGGTTAGGTAACTTATTTAAAAATCACTTTTAGTCATATCTGCTTAAACTGTCTCTATGATCTGACAGAGGAACATGAGACAGATAATCTGTGATAAAATTCAGACTCCTCCGTCTCCACCTGCTGCCTCTAAGACCATTTGTTGAGAATCCGGCATACTCTGGAGCACCAATCAGTGCTCTCAACAGGTTCTGCTTCAATGTGCATGAGCTAACTGTGTGAGGATAAAAACAACCAAACATCCAAGCAACAAAAACAGTTTACATGATAGATGAGAAAACAGAAGAAAAGCCGGATAAAAAGAAAGAATTAGAGCAAGTGACTCTGCAGGGAGGAGCTCTGGAGGCGAGCTGCAGCACATCATAGAGAGCGAGGGTGGGCTGGAAGTTGGACTTACTCTCATTTTGAAGCTAAGTCCAGTCTCTAAGTCTGTCTCTTTAACGTGCTGACCATGCTGACTATGAAACATTCGCTGATTTCCACATCCATCAGTCATGGAGCAGCACCATCATTCACTTACATTCATGTCTGTGTTAACTGATGGATGAACATCCACACTGTACTTCCTTTCAGGTCTGTTTTGAGGAGGATATCTGACTCTTTAGCTGCCAACTTCCACTATAGTCTCTTACTGTGTGGACAGGGGGTTAATTAGAGTTTTACACTGAAAACAACAAGAGCTATAAGACTGAAGCAAAACATTAAAGAAATGGGCAGTAAAGCCAAAAACAATGAGCTGAAAGAGCTCTGCAGAGCTGGCTGATCTGAACAAAGCAGTTTAATCCATGGTTACTCTAAAAATATTGATTAGTGTCGCTTTAAAAATACACGTGACTGTAGGGCATGTAGTATGAACAATAATCCTAAACGCATCTGAGTTACAGTAACAATCTGGGTTATTCAAGCTGCCATAATTTACCATAAAAAGCACGACATTTTTTATCAGCAGGATATCATATGCATTATTTGGTGCAGCATTCTAGTCAGAATAGTGTTTTCATTGTCTCAGCTATCACTGACAATATATCAGAATTGTTTTGCACAGTTTTGGCTGTAGCTTCTCTCCCTCAGTGTTTGCCACTGATTTAATATCTGCCTTTCTCAGATGTAAAATTTGAGCCAAGATTTCCTGCGCCGCATGTGTAATAAATCAGAACCTGCCTAAAGGATTAAAAATGTCTTAAAACACAAGTTGCCTGACCTCAAACACAGAATTGTTCTCACAAGTACAGTTTTTATACAAAGTGGACCTTAATTTAAATATGGCTATGACTACTATAATTCTGCATATTGTCAGTAAATACCCTCCAATGTATGATTAAATGGTCAAATGAAATCAGAGGAAGTGCTGGGCTCCACTGTCAATCAGACAGTGAGAAGGATAACAGAATCAGAAGAATAGTAGCCGTGATGCTGCCGATCTGATGGGATCTAACATGGAAATAAGTGAGAAACACCAGAAGCACTTAGTATCACAGCGTCGTCCTCATCATCATTATTCCTGAAACTGTGAGAGTCCAGCTGGAGCAAATGTATGCATTTGAGTGTCACACTAACACCACTATAGTTAAAATATCTCCGCTCAAAAGGCACTTTGGATCAGCGTTTCCTCCTAATGGAAGATGTAAAAGTGTTACCATTTTGTGGAGCAGAAGTTAACCAGCATCGCTCAAAAAGTACTACAATTTAACTTTACACTATCTGTGATTTTTTAAGTGTAGGTGTCACTTCCACCATCTCTTGGAACAGAAGTCTGCATGTCGCTGTTGGTCCTTTCAGGTTTGGAATACATGAATATGAAACACTGTGACGATTCGGCTTTTCTGAAATTTCTCTCTGAGTCCTCGCATTAATGAAGAGAGCTGCTTTCAGCCTATTTCTCCTGTTATAAAATCTGATCTAGTTTCTAATCTGGTTCTCTCTGATGGGGGACCGCTGCTCCAGGGGCTCAGCGCTGACCTGATAACCCCGAAAAAAGCAATCCTCAGTCCGGGGAGACGGCCTCTCTGCCCTCGCTGGCCTGGATGAAATGCTGATGGGGATGTGGCAGCTCAGCTAGTCTCTAATATATACTTTAATCATTTTCTTCAAGAAAAATATTGCACGGTATCTCCATATTCTCCAAGGTTACATGGCCGGAATTGAATTTTTTCAGTCAGTTTAATTAAGTTAAAAAGACTCAGTTTAAAGACGAGATCATATGATATAGGTAACATGGCTTTCCTTCTACTTGCACTACATCTGTATGTAACTGGCTGATTGATTTGATAAAGTGGTGTTCACAAGCAGAAATATGTGTGAACTGACAAGACTGTAATTTATGTATTTCTTCAGTTTGATGCTAGATATAATATCACATCCTATGAGTCATGAATCAGAAAACATCATGTGGCAAATATGTGTGAGGGGATGTAACTGAATAACCACATATGATTCTGATAGCACCATGTAATGTGTTCTGAACAGACACAAATGGTCCAATTTGTTCAGTCAAGAGTGAAATTTCCAGGGGACATTTTTGAAATTCCTATTTAAATGCACCTCACTTTTATAATCTCAGTTTCATTCATTCAGACCAATAAACAGTGTCCACCAAAAAAGACAAGATCAGACTTTATGAACATGTTGAAGGCTCACCTTCAGGTCTGACTGTGCACTCATAGTTTTTATCTCTACAAGCAGCGGCAGGTTATTTATAGTTTTGGCAGTTTTGGCCCTGGATTTTGTGTCTCAGGTAATACACAAACTGCCCTCCAGTCTTAGTGAAGGTGGTTGGGGTAGACACTCAGGAGGGAAAAAGTCCCACGATTCATCTGTATTTTCATGGAAAAAAATATTCAGATGTTTCTTCTTTAACTGTATTTATTTATTTGTTTTTCTTATTAGTATAAAAGGACAGAGGTATACATGTATATGTTACTTATACCAACATACTTATTAGACGAGGGTAAAGCTGACCTACAGCAAAGTACTTGAAACCACTCTGACAATGCACACAAAATGATAGCAAAATGTAATATAATACTAAAAACTAACATGCTGACAACTAATACCACTCTGTTGAGTTTATTGTATAAAATTTCCACTTGTTCACACGCCATACATAAACCAAAAGAGTAAAATATCCCACTGTTCATGGTAAATGCCATGAATGTCAGCTTTGGTTCTGTAACCTGCCCCTCCAGAAACTAAAGCCCACGTGGATCTGAATAATAATAATAATAATACTACTACTACTACTACTACTACTACTACTACTACTACTACTACTACTAATAATAATAATAATAATAATAATAATTCAAAAATATTAGAAACATTAAAAAACATTAGCCAAATATTTTTCACAGGCGAGCTGACAATCCAGCTTGCTGGGACACCCTCTAGACCTCAACCTGTCCTAAACAAAACAATCCCATCTGCGCTTTTCACAAGGACAAAATCGCAAGGAGTGTTATATTTTTGTTGTAAACAAATCTGGATTTGTTATCTGACTGCAACTAAAACAGTGAAGAAACAAAATATAAAACTTGCACCTTTTTAGACCGTTTGACCTACTTGAGCTCTAAGAAAGGGGCCTGTTGTCTTACATGTCACTTTATGGCAACAAAAACAGCCTTTAACTTGCACCTTGTTTTAAGTGTGTCATTTCAAGGTCGTGTGTGTGGTGGTAGCTGCCTTATGAATGCATTTCCTGTGCGTGCCCCAAAATGTTTGCAGCTTCACTTGTTAACTACCAAAATGCTTAAAAAGACATTCAGCTACTTGAATCACTAGGCAAATACAAATGTAGCTGAACAATGAACAATATGAATTAAAATTAAACTACTTGTTCACGTAGGTCACTACCCCACACTGAAAACGTCATGCTGTATACACCATAATATGGAGATTCAATCAGAGGAAACATGAGGAAACTAGACACAACATTCATTCACTTTCTTTGCCTGTGTTTAGCTTGTTTAGTAGAGATCATTCTAGAAACTTGAGCTGATGAAAACAGCTGAAGGCAGTTCTTTGTTGAAAAGAAGAAAATATTTTTTACTGAATTGAATGGCTCACTGTTGCCATTGACTTTTTTTTGGGCCAAACATTTATTTATATAAGATCATACATAGATAACATTTCAGGTCTGTATCAAAGACATTTCGTGAAATTATTGGGTTACTGCACTATAATACAGTAAGATATGTGGCTAAAATGAATATGAACATAAAAACGAATTACTGTACTGTATGTGATTTTAAAAGATGTGCATTTTGTTTTCTTGCATACTTTGAGCTTCCATATGTTGAAAACGCAGTATTATCATTTGTGATAACAGGTGAAATGAATAAAAAATTTCCATGTGAGTGCACTTCTCAATAGCTGCATAAACTAAAATTCTTGCTTGTGATGTAAAAACTGTAACTTAAGAGTGTTGAAAATATTATTTTTGTAATGCATAAAAAACCAGCATATGTGTTAAATGAATGTGTGTGTACAGGCGCGTACCTTCATGAATGTGTCCAAACACGTGTAATTTGGGCTGGACTCTCCTCTGGACTGTGTTGAGCAGCTCCATACAGCCGACGCGCTGCATCTTTTTGGGGACCCAGTCCAGGAAACCTGCACACAGCCACAAAGTGGGCAAATCAAACACAACGCGCTGCCTCTCACAGAGCCCGCAATTATCACCCTGTCACGCGTCTAAATATGGAATTGCATTGTGGGAAATTACTGTAACCTGTTCCAATATATGAGTAATACTACTACTACTACTACTACTACTACTAATAATAATAATAATAATGATAATAATACTACAGAACATCTAAGATATCAGTGATTCAGAAAGGCTCAGGTCCAGAAATGTCACAAATTGCTGCATTAAAGGTGACCATGTGCTCTATTTTCATGATCAAAGTGAAACCAGTTTGCTGTGTCCAGCCTGGGAAAGATATTATAAAGATATTATCTCTAAGTGTTAAAATACAGTCTAGTGTTATTCATGTTGTATTTCTTCTTTTAGGGTTAAATTAAATGTATTCTTATTCATAAGTGAGTGTTACATAAAAACTGTTAATCTTTACTGGTCTATAAACTGTCAGTTACACAGTACTCATCCTGTTTAGATCGTTTCAACAGCACTACCAGTGTGTTGTTTGATAGTGTTTGGTTGGTTTTCTGTGTTTCCATGGCTGATTGTTCCTGTATGAGGGTTATAAATTTCATCTCCCTCCAAAAGGCGATACATCACATTTTAGAACGGAGCTCTTCATTTCAGACTCCTTGTCTAATGGCAAACTGCACATCGCAGCAGCACGGAGAGAGAGCAGCCATAGAAAATAAAGATCAATCACAGCCACACACAGACGCACACTTCACAGTGTGTGTGACAAGGATGAAGCATGGAGTGTATATGATTTAGTGGCTGCTCCGCGAGGAGGGATGCTGCTGATGCTGAGTCAATAAAAGCATCAAGTCGGAGAAATAAGATGACTGAGGAGCTCGCGCCTCCATCTTCCCTGCCTTCTGTCGCTCTGCCCAGACACAAATGAAAAAGTAAACACAAAGAAAAAGAGAAATATAGAGCGGAGATAACAAAAGAACAAATGAGGAGAGAAAGTGAAGCAACACTTAAATTCCCTCCTGCGTTGTTTTGATCAATTTATCAGTTGTTATTGTCAAAGAACAGAAAAAAGTCAATGTAATGACTTATTTTTTCCAAACAAAACCAAAAGAATGTCCACAATAAGGACAGGCTCATCCTCGGGGCAGCAGATTATCCTGCCTGCCTCTTAGATTTCCATGTCTGATTTGCATATGATGATATTTTTGGTCAGTGTTCCTCGTACGAGGTTCCATCCATGTTCATCCTCTGAGGAGTGTGACAATACATACAAATCCGGAGAGCTTAAGGTACAGCCAATAATATTTCAAAATAATAGGAAAGGCTACAACTGACATGGCAAGACTGGTACGTCCCCCTTTGTTTTTCCAAACCATTCCCAAGGCATTGTGGGATAGTTGGCAGACTGACCAGAAGTGTCAAGTCAAGTGTTTCTTTAAGAGAAAGTTCAAGTCAGCCTTTAAGTCTACGGGGGTAATCCACACCAGATCTCAAGACCATGAGTGGAAGTTCACAGGGGAACATCCTGGTCTCGTCTCAGACTTTGATGTTTGACTTACGGAGGCCAAATGGCCAAAACTGCAAGGAAAACTCTTTCTAATGGAAACAGTTCATGTCCAGTTGCAAGTGGTCAAATCAAATTTGACTGAAGTGTGTGAGGTTAGGTCTGCAGCTTTTTGCCCTCAACATAAGGTCAAACACTTTCAAGTAATTTAAGTCTCAAGGCCAAAACGTTTACGGGGGCATCAGTCTCATTTCTGTGACTCACGTCCAACCCAAGTCCAGGTGTCAACCGAAACTATACAAATGTGTGTGTGCGTGTGTGTGTGCTTGTAAGTGAGCATTAACAGATCTCATAGGGGTGAAAAGAAAAAAAAAGGGAAAAGGAAAAGACTCTCTAAGGACAACTTTAAAATTCTTTATACATTTTTATTTTTTTACCACCAAACAGAACGCTAAAAATCTCACTCAAGGCAAAGTTAATGGACCCTCTCATGCTCGACACTGACATAAAAACTTCCATGTTCTCAGCCGGGCAACGAATCACTCCGGTAAAGTGATAACTTTGTCCTCTAAATGTATCTACCTGTACAAAAATACATTTTAGTAGCAGTTCAGGTATAAAACACCCTAAAACTGTAAGTGTATTCTTTACAAGCCTTGGGAGATGGTGGAAGTGAAGTGAGAAGTTACGAGGGCTTTTTGTGTCTCGGGGTATTTTCCTCTAATGTGCCGCTTGTTTCAAAGCAGCTGCTGCTTTGGGCACCGAGCCTGCTTTCCTCTTTTTGTCTCACTTTCTCTCTTTCTCTCTGCTGTTAACTTCTTCCTCACAGCCAGATAAAGAGGCCATATTTTTCCTCTCTAGCTGCCGATCTGCCGCTTTATCACGCCTCATAAAAGACGGGCACTTTTGTCGCAGTGCGAAACAACGTCTTGCTCGCACTCTTTTTTTTTTCCCTTCACCTCCTTATCCATCGTTTGTCTCTCCCTCTATTTAAACATATTCCAAAAGTGGACGTCTTTTCTTGGCCTCTAGTTCTTTAAAGACTCCACTTTTGTCTACACTTTTGTCCTCCATTGCTTTTTTCCCCTTTTCTTTCTCCTGCCATTCCCTCTAGTCTTGCTCTGTGTGTGTGTCTGTGTGTGTATGTGTGTGTGTGTCTCATGCATTAGTAGCCTGCTGTAGCTGCTCCATATGCCGGTGGCTTACGAGCAGATAGCTGGAGACACATCGCTAAGCTGAATGGAAAATAAACGGCCGTGTTCGCAGCCGAGACGCAGACACAGAAATCAATCACACACACTCGTCTGAACACCACAGCTGCAGCGGGAGATGAGGTGTGAAAGTGTGTGTGTGTGAGACAGAGAGAGGAGTGTGTGTGTGTGTGTGTGGGTGTGAGACAGAGACGTGTGCACAGGATGTCAGGGAGCTTGCGGCATCTGTGTTTGTTCAAAGCGTTTGCGTGTGGCGAGGGTGTGTGTCAGGACGAGAGTGTGTGTGCAGATCACTAAGAAGGCTAATGACCTCCTGTAAAGGTAAAGTATGTTTTCAGGCCAAGCTGACTCGATCGTGTGAGTCACTGCTTTGATTCCCTTCACCCTTTATTAATCCACTCAATACAACAATGATTCATCAGCAGTACTTCCACTGCATTTATAGAGTGTGTCTGCGTGTGTGTGAAAACTGAGGATAAATGTGAAACAAATACCAGTGTTCTTACACTCAGTGTATGTAAATATGGCTACTTTTAGGTGAATAAAAATGAATAAATCATTAAAGGACTGAGGGTCAGATTTACTGTGATATTCGTGCTTGTTTTTCAGGCACAGATGGGACACATTCAGAAGCAAACACATGCAGTGTCCTCAGTTTAGATTCATTTTCATCCAATTTAAACTTGATCATCACTACAGGCTGCAACATCAGCATCTTCTTCTCCACCTCCACCCTGCTGCTCTCTACTGTTTACATCAGCTTTTGTTATTTTGTGCACGCTTTGTTTGTATTGATATTTTAAGCATGATTATATTTTAATTATTATGTAATAATTTAGTTTTTCTGAGGTGATCCTGGAAATCCGTTTGTTGAACTGCATCCACTGAGCTCACCTCCACTCACAGATCAGCTGACTTTGATATATATGTGCACAAATTTGATAAAAAAATTCTACATTTACATGATATTTGGCCGCTTAACCTCAAACTATATTCTGGTAATATGGGCACGGCTTTGAAAGGCCATTTAAACATGTATTGCATCATTGTATGCACCGACATATGACTACTTACATTTTTGAATTAGGTTGTGTGTGCGTGTGTGTGTGTGTATAAAATGATCTTACATGTGCATGTTTTGTATCTGTACATATATATGTAGCAAGGCTGTGTGTCTATTTAATTACTATTATACATGTACAGCTTTAATGTATATTGGTGTGTTTGTGTGTGTGTGTATGTGAATGTACTGAACAATCCGTTGCCCACAAGTTATCCCATTTGTTGTTTATGTGTGTACAGTTTGTTGAAATGTGTGTGTTTATGTGCACACAGTATGTATAGGCAGTCCATATGTCTGTTTTGTGTGAACATTTGTGTGTGTGTGAGTACGTATGTGTGTGCTGTAATGTGTGTCTTACCCAGTGGGGGGCAGTGTGTGACCAGGATGTCTGTATTGTCTGGGATCTGGTTCCACTTGTCCAGCAGGGCCTGACCCCGTGGCAGGTTGAAGCCCCAGCCGTAGTACCAGGGCTGCCTGCACACACACACACACACACGCACACACACACACACACACAAAGAGAGAGAAAAACAGGCAGCTTGGTTAATCCCAGCAGCGCTCATGTCACACACAGTATCTCTAACTCCTGTCTGGGCTGTTCACATTCACAGAGTTGAAGCTAACACAGAACACTACTTAACACTCATAACCAGAGTACGATGGAACATAATCCAAACCATCAACACACTGCAGGCTATATTAAACACCATCCAAAGCACAAACACAACGTAACAGTGCTTCTGATAAAAGGATCCTAGTTTCTACATTAAAAGATATATAATTTAAGTTAAATAAACCACTGAACAATTAAACAGACAGAAAAAAGAAACAATAAAGACGAGACAAGGGAAACAGAAAAAAAATATTATTGATGGTGAACACTCCACTGTTCTGTTTTTGTCCTATTTAACTTCCATTTTCATAGAATAATCAGAAGGGCTTCATATTCTTGTGAGGACTGAACCCTCCTAGAAATGGTGTGGTGTGTACAGGCGATGGACATGATTCAACATCCAGTACACTTTGGTGTGAGTTTATAATGTCGACCTGTTGCCGACCCTCTGCTCAAGTGGACGGTTGTGAAGAGGGTCTAATATCATCACTTCACTGTTTTTCTGTGTTTAGTATCTGCAACTTTCCGGCACAGGCCGAACATCAGCAGATATCTGGGCCCTAATTGTCCTTTTCTAAGTGGAACCTCCTGAAGAACAGAGGGCACATATCATCCAGCGTGACCCCCCCTTCTCTGTCTGCACCCCACACAGTCAGCTGTCAGCATTCTTCCCTTTAGTATCCAAACAGGTGGTTTGACCTTTGGGGTGCAGAGTCAACCTGCAGCACAGGAAGAGGGGAGGAATCAAGGGGGGAGGAGGGGGGCGGCGAGCAGAAAGTTACATTAAACATCTCCTTGATCACAGTCACACCCTGGAACGCTCCACGACAGGAAGAAAGCGGGAGAAATGAGAAAAGAAGAGGAGAGCCTTGATGGCTGGCGCTCGCGTGCCTTTACTTTGATAGCGGACGCGTCGGCCGTGAGTGACGGAGAAGAAATTAACATGTCACTTACAATCTGTACTCCGATCCATCTTCCTGTGTGTGTGTATGTGTGTGTGTGTGTGTGTGTGTGTGTGTGTGCAACTGTACGCGGCGACGTCTGCCGCTGCTGCCGTGCAACCCGCTTTTCTGAAATTGCGGAGTGCAGTCACTTGAAACGCCAACTTTATCGCCGTGGCCGCTGCCCGACGTGAAACATCACATGAGGACTTTCTACAATCATTTCCAGTGTGTGTGTGTGTGTGTGTGTGTGTGTGTGTGAAGAGAAGAAGGGGGGCCTTCAGTGATAGAAGGACAGGTCTGAAGATAGGAAGAAGTGATGTCACACACTGTCTCCTCGTCTTTCTCTGTAATGAAGAGAGCTAAAAGCGATGACTCCGAGGTCATCATCGCGGCGAGGGGTGGTCAAGCACACGAGGCTGTGCATCATGGGAAATCACGTCCTATTTCAGCTGGAGTACACACGATTAAAATTCTATCACTTCCTGAACATCAGAGACTAAACATTTCTGACGAATGATCTTAAGCTGCCCATGAACACAATTTCAATAATTTACCCTGCGAATACTCAAACATTTAGACTGGCCTTAGCATATTAATAGCCTGTGGAATGTAATATTCATGTCCGTCTTAACATGGACGTCTCAATTAAAATGAAATGAGCTCAGCTGCGATTGATGGCCCGATTCTACTGGTGTGAACGGGGGGATGAGGAGAGAGAGCAAAGGAGGAGAGGAGAGGCGGTAATGACTCGTCCTAACAGAGTGATAAATGAACAAAGAGAAAGATTCATGAACACAGAGAGAGACGCTTGGATGGATGGATGGAACCGTTCAAGTCACCTTAAAGGGCCATATTGTACCTGTGCATGTTTTATTAAGCACTAATCATGTGCACTTTGTAGTATTTACAAGCACAGATTCACTCCTTAGATTGAGTTCGGTTCTCCAGCGGCTTTTGTTTCATTACATTTCAGTTTACTTTCCACTGCAGTCACACAGTGATTAATGTTTCTTCCTGTGGGTGCCCAAACGATATGAATGATATGAATACAACCAATGTGATGACTATCACAGAATTACTTTTATTGCACTTAATTTAATGAATTACTGTGATGTAGGCTACTGCCATCTGTCATTCAAAGCTGTATCAACATTTGATAATGTCATTGGTAGTTATAATGTTCATCAATATAGTAAAAATTATTATAACTCAAACCTTTTTTTCACCCATATTCACAGAGGAAAACAAAAGTAACTGTCCTGGAAAACTTTTTTCTTTCAACTGTTAAAACTTTTTTTCACTGGTTTTCATAAATGTGAAGAAAACTTCTTTCTCACTTGGCAAATCTTACCAACAGCCAGTGTTGGTTCCTGGATATTTCCCTTTCTTTTTAAGAACATGATGAACTTCTGCTGTAGCAGACTAAACTAACTTGTGGAGTTTAATCACATACAGTACTGTGAAACACTATTGTCATATGTGACGGGAAACAAATTCCTGCCAGTGGTTTCACGGCTGATTTACAGGAGGCATCCTGCAACAATGTGCCAAAAACGCATCAAAGTGCCAGCAAAAGAAGGGAAGAAGAGGAAGAACGGTAGCAAATAAACATAGATGGCAACAATACAGGTTTTAAACTTTTAAGAAACGTTCACTTGAAAATGTTTTAAGAGGAAGAAAAAGCTTTAATCATTTTACTAATAACTGTGTCGAAACTTCATGGGATACCTGTAAGCAGGCTGCATCCATACCCTGCATTATGATGAGAGGAATTTAATGTGTGACTGTTCTATTGGATTGCATTAGTTTTAGCTGCACCTAAAAGTAATGTTGACAGAGTGTTTAATGCTCCACTTTTTACTAATCTTGTTGAATTTGTTTCTGTGCCGTGCAGCTTACTGTACTGTGCATTTAAAGTGATATTATCTTCCATGGTACTGCAGCTCAATACAAACAGGTGGTATTATTTATTTAATGTGGAGAATTCAACAATGTGCTGACATCCCATAGAGGAAGAAAACACAGATACTGGCAAGAGGATAACATGAAAATAACAATTATGTGACCCTCTTAAACTCATAAGGTTACTGGCTGGCAACTGTAAGCAACACTGAGCATTCTTGAATGCACATCACACAGCACTTACTGGATTATCATGCAATGATAATATAACTGACCCAGATAGAGGATGACTGTTAACTCTGATGTATTAGTCCACAACGTTAAAGATACACTTATTGTAGTTTGTAGGCTAAAACCTTTAAACACACACAGTCTGTCACTGATCAGTGTGGGCTTCCCGTAAAAACTTTTGAAAATATACTTCATAAAAACAGTTTTTTACATTTTTTACATATCCAATTTTGGAAAGAATAAACCAGTAATGATCCAGTCTATCAGTGTGTCAGCCGGGGATTACAGTATCCTTTATGAAGCACCGCAGCTTGTTTTCATTTCCCGACATCAATCATTCTGTAAGGGAAGGCTTCGCTCCTTTTCAAATTGTTTGTATCTCATTTTACAGCAAACCCCTTCATGGTGTCCACGGTGCCAGGAAAACGTCTCCATGACGACTGTAGGCGTCTCCATCACAGTTGCTAAAAAGAGATTATCTTGCACGAGGAATTGACCGTAGCTTCTCTCTGTGAGAAGACCCACTCACTGAATGTAATTCCACAGATAATATCCGGAGTTATGATGCTGTTATCAGGTAAGGGATTACAGCGGTACAAGTGATTCGAGTTAACGTAGAGGAGGAGAATCGGGCGGAGTGTGGAGCATATTAAAGATTCTGTTAATGTGCCGGGCTGGTATTTGTTATGGCTTTTAAAAAAGGAGAAAACAGATGTTTGTGTTAGAGCGCTCAGTCCCCAGGCACATCTTCAGGCAGCACACTGGGAGAAAAACAACAGCGTTCAAAACACAACACCCCAACAAACTTAACACTTAATCTAAAATGCATTTAAGGATTTAACACAAACAGGGCGATGCAAAACTCTCTCAAGTTTTTTGAGCTTGAGTGTATCACTGCATGTGTAACTGTGTGTGTGTGTGTGTGTGTGTGTGTGTGTGTGTGTGTGTGTGTTGTCCAACTAACGGAGACCCACCGATATCACTGGAATAAGTCCATGAATCATTGAATGCCTCTGCCGAGGGCTGCGAAGCACCCAGGCCTGCCTCTCTCTTTCTATTTTCCCTCATTCTCTCTCTTCTTCTTCTCTCCCCCTCATCACATCTCTCCCGTCTCCTCCTCCTTCCCTCTCCATCTCCTCTCGACATATTACTCCATCTCTCTACCTCTTCATTTCTCCCCCTCACTCTCCTCGTTAGAGGGGAAATGACCTGCTGGGAGAGCAGCCTGCTCTGCTTTTTGTGTTTGAGAGGGAATCTTTTAAAACCACATCAACACTGAAGGTATATGAGGAGAGTTTGGAGGCAGGTCAGTGGAAGTAGGACTGGTTGTCAAACTGTAGCACTGAATACTAAGCTAGAACTGAATTTCTATCCTTTGATCACACATTTCCTTAGTTAAACCTGTGAGTCATTAATCTTTTTGGGTGTAAAGACAACATTACTGCCTCATAAAGCTGAAATGGCTAACACATTAGAAAACTGTTTACGCATCCAGCAGAGTAATATTAGTACTGACCTGGAGTCAGTGCTGCTTGATAATTTTTTCTAAAACATATATTATTATTTTTATTCAAACTAGAGATATGTACTGAATGATTTAATAACTAAGTGAAAAGATCAAACCAGCAGTGAATGCATTTCTGTCTATTGTTTGTATCTCAGTCTGATTCCTCTGACTCATAAAAACTATTAAAACTCATCAGTAAGTCACACTGTTGCACTGACTGACATGTTATTTCATCACACACACACACACACACACGGTGGTGTATTTTGATCCAGTTCTATATAACATCCTGCTAACACAAATGCTCAATAACGTACAAAATGTGCATTCCTCTCACTGAACAGAACAGAATAGTCCTTCTTCACCAGAAATCATTGAGCCTAAAGCCACAGACAGGAAGTCAGAAATTACGGAGAGAAGAACTAAATCTTTGTTGGTTTGGGTGATTTCATGTGTTTTGTTGATGACATTGATTATAACCTCTCTCTCTCTCTCTCTCTCTCTCTCTCTCTCCTCCCACCGCCTTTTTCT
>JBAJHX010000002.1:16570060-16597221 GCA_037176925.1 Amniataba percoides | reverse complement strand
TGTACATGGAGGAAAAAGTGTAGGCAATTTGAGGAAGGACTGTGGTTTTATGGGAGAAAAAAGGAAATAATAATTAAAGAGGATTACTGTAACAGGGTCCATCTTAATGTGTACCACGGGTCTCATGCTAATCACTACATGCACTGACGCAGTGAAAACACCCAACTGTGATCACCTCTGCTAGATTTAATTAACTACTCATGACTTAACGACCCTAATAACAGCCTGGGAGGCAGGTTGGCAGCGGAGCGTGGTGGTCTGCGTACACACACGACACACACACATTTGTGTGTGTGTCGTGTGTGTTTCGCCTGCGTTTGATGTGCAGCACACAGGTATAAGCAGTTATTTGCACGTTTTCAACATTGCTTTATTCCCCGACTTTCTCTTCTTGACATCTACATCTTTACATCCTTGGACCTCCTTGCCACTCTTTATAGAAAAAACTCACTGGGAAAGTTTGAATAAAAAATGTGTGGAGAGGAGCAGCTGTTCTCCTTGGACGTGCCCGCTCTGACCTGCGTTGAGTCTGCAGCCTCCACAGGTGAGACCGCCTGCAGGTCCGCCTCACAAGCAGACTCAGCCTGTGTTGATGTCTCCTGAAGCGCAGCCTGAGGCCAGGTTTTCCTCACTGCTCCTCTGTGCTTTTCAGCCAGGTCAGTGCAAAATGCCAGAGAGTGAGTAAAAGAGAGTAAAGGAAGCTTAACTATCACCAGCTGAACGTCCATGCAGGTGTACAGGTGGCCTTTGTAACCTGACACTTCTCCCTGTTACTCTGAAGCCGGTTTTGTTGGTATTGTTGATTAATTAGATCTAATGTTAACATATGCGCTCTCTCAGCAGAATCCTAGTTGGTTTGTCAAACAGCAGAGCATTTTCTGCCACTTCACCATCAGCAGTGGGACTCTAATATTTCCTACAAAGAGTTCTTTCTAAATCAGGTTAAAAAGTGCAGCCAAGCTATAAAAAAAATGATCAAAGTGTTTGAATAAATAATTACAACAAGCACAAGCAAAACTTTTTTTTAATGAAATAAGACCAAACATCAATAAACGGCCTCTGAGAATAAATAGGGTTTAAGAACATATTTTAAATAAGAGTTTTCTGAGCTGAGCTCCAGAGGGAGAGTATTACAGAATATAACAAGCTTGATCACCACAGGCCTTGATTTGAGTGGGGCACATTCAGGAGCCCTTGTTCTGATGACCTGAGACGCCTGGAGGACCTGTAAGTGAACACTACGGGTTTGAAAATGAAAAGTAGCGTGGAGTTAGAAAGAAGTAGTTCTTCATCTCTGCTGCAGACTCCAGGATACATTAGCTGCTACTGGCACATCCCACCAGAATCTGTGCAGGAGAGTGAGTGGTGTCACGGTGCATTACAGGAGATTTAGGCACCATGTCGTGACAAGGAACAAGAATCTGTGGAGTGAAAACGATGATATCTTACAGCTCTGGTTTTTCTGGACCAGTTTAGATAAAAAGTGACTGCAGAACATGAACGTCTGACACGCAGGCTAACCCTCCAACACCCTTACCATACCCCACTATGACACTGTAAATCATGAGCCATGGAATACTCCAATATGGACATTATTCCTGAGGACATTCAGCTGATACAGGGGATGAATGACGAGGTAGACTTGAGTTGAAAAACTGTGTGACAAAGTGAGTGCGGCCATGAAAAAGGTAATCTCGTTTGAAACTTCTGTTACACTCAACCGGCCCGCCACATCCAGCAACTGCAACTGAGTAATTACAGCTACAAGGCTGCTGTATTGATCCAAACACAGAGAAGCTATAAAGTCCTACCACTGCTATTTCCACTCACAAAAGGTAACTCCAACTTTCTGTCTTTGAAGTTCCCGACAGACACAGGTAATTAAGAGTTACTTTGTACACGTGTAGTTGCAGCACTTAACCATAGTTACGTGACAAAAGTCTAGCCTTGATGCCTAAAACACTGACAACAGTGAGCACTAGAGCCATTGTTGTTCTCAGAAAACATCCTCTGACAGAGATGACAATTAGAGGCAAACTCAGGGAATCAAAACACAAGAGAAAATTAAAAAGTTCCTCTTCGCGGCTGAAGATTCAAAACAACAGCATTCTTTTTTTTTTTTTTTTTGCAGAAGTGACATGAGAATGCGTCGTGTTTGAAAAGCAGAGGCTCCCAAAGCCTTGCTCTTCTCCCGCCATCCCCTCTCGCCTCCCACACAATGGGATTAGCGGCGCTCGTCACGGCAAATTTGACACTTATAACTCAATAGACACTCGCGGACACACACGGGCGTGCGCGCAGAGGCAAAATGTGCACGTGTGCTTCGCTGCTCACAGCCCCTGGTGCTACATGGCAAGCACGTGAGAGCTGGACTCGGTCGGCCCACTCAGCACAGCGGGGCGCCAACTTAGAGAGACACAGAGACGGAACAAGTTGTTTTATATGTTGCAAAGAAACGGTTCTTCGACTGAATTATTTATCGTGATTCAAAACCACAGCAGACGCGCGCTATTCGATCGCGCGCAGACTTTGATGTGTAATCGTGGGCCATGCAAGACGGCCCGCCATCGTGGGCTGATCCTCACAGCAGGAACACAGGGATCCCAGAGAGAGGGCGAGACACACACACACTGAATGAGGAGAGAGAGCGTATTTTATACAGTTTTATACAGCTAATAAGACTGGATGGAGTAGTAATGGGTAGTGATGAGTGAATGTGTGATGAGGGAGATGAAGAACGAGGGAGAGGGATGGGGGGAAGGGAGGAGTGAGGAAAGCAGGGTATATCTGACTCTGACAATAAGGAGGATTAGAGATGAGCCAGGGACTAGCCTGCAGCGGCCTTCTCACTGTCACTGTTGTCCTAAGACCACCTCAGTCCATCCATCCAAACTCTCCACCGACTTCACTGCTTCCTCTGCCAACAAACACACCAAACACCTCGAGCCACAACATCATCTGGACCGTTTATTGGAATTTGACTTTTCATGCTTACTGTCAAACTGGGAGAGACCTTCGTTTCCTATACTATTTATTTGACAATATTCCACATGCTCAGAAGTGAAAAGCCCTCTTTAGAAAATGGTTGTTGAACTTTTACAGTTGAACATCTGCATTTTCATGAAAAGTAGGCAAACTCTGTTGATGAGGACCGTGCAACATCAGCATCCACTAAATTGACCTTGTGATAAGAAAGTTTTCTCAGTGCTTCCTTCTGTTTAAACTGTATTTATGTACTCCATTAAACTTACCGCAGTATATGAGGAGGTTTTTTTCTTTCTTAAACAAGACATTTTAAAGTCTAAATAATTAACAAATAACATTGTTACCTGTAAATAAAATTGGTGTTAAAAATCAATTTCAAGTGAAGTGAAGCTGCCCTAAATGTTCACATCAATCCTTCACCGTGCTACTATGGTATGTACAGTAGATGACAGTGGAAGGAAGGGCCTCAGTCTGTGATAGATGTAAAGAGAGATGCATGTGTGTTTAACCTTTCAACAATCCTGCAGACTTGTGTCACATCATCTGACTGCTCTGGTCTCTTGGATCTATTTTTAAGAGATGACTCACCACCTAATGAGGTGAGCACATTGAAAATACGTCCAATAGGAGTGATGGTAACAGGATTATGAAAAAATGATGAAAGAAGAATTGAACTGAGCTGATTTTCAGTGCCAAATTTCAGTCCCAAAGCAACTGAAGGCACTTACAACGAGGGCTCTTTAGAACAGTCCCTCACATCACATTAGATCTTTGACAAAAAAATGAGGTGAATTAAGTTGGGAAGCAGGTGAGGTGGAAATAGAGGCAAAGAGGAAGCAGTGAGCAGGCTGTGCTGCTTTTGAGGCGCACTGCTCCTTTAATCTGCCCTTCCTGTGGCCTTGGTTCCACCTGTGTGGCGGTGACTGTGTCTTCACCCGCACACCTCTCTGCAGAGAGGCAGATTGGAGACATGTTGGCCCTCAGCATGACTTATGTAACTCACATCAGGTCCCAGGACACATGCACACACACCTACAGACACATGCACACACACCTACAGACACATACACACACACCTACACACACAGAATGAGTTTAGAATTATCATCAGAGATAGTGGGTATTGTTACCTGCTACTCTTTAAGTACCTCTTTCATGCTTGTGTGTGTGTGCGCATGCGTGTGTGTATGTGTGTGTGCGTGTGTAAGACAGAGGTCTCTGTAATGGTGTAATTGCAGGGCAGCAGGGGTCTCAGCAGAAAGTAGCTGAAGGATTGAAGGATTGGAAGATTGCCAGAGTTCCAATCTACACACAGTGGTATACTAGATACTGTCTTCTCTCCACTGATACACCAGCAGCACACACACCCATGCACACACACACACCCTCACACGCTCAGTAGAGGGCCCAGTTGGGTTTAGTTTGGTTGTGTGTGTCCAAGCATCCTGTGAATCCTGGACAAGGACACTGTGGCATCACAGAGCCCATCTGTGGGACACAGAGTGGGGACATCTGTCCATTTGACACACACACACACACACACACGCACACACACACACACACACACACACACACACACACACACAAGCACACAAGCACACACAGTCTCTCTCTCTCTCTCTCTCTTTCTCTCTCTCTCTCTCTCTCTCTCTCTCTCTCACACACACACACACAAAGTCTCTTTCACACACAGAGCGTCAGCAAGCTTCATCAAAGAAACAGTGATGAGAGAAACGTTACACAGGAGTGTTTCCCTGGTTTTGTGTGTGTGTGTGTGTGTGTGTGTGAGAGAGAGGTCTATGTATGTGTATGCTCTGCATTTGTCTGTCTGTTCACAGCTGTGCTCATTCACAGCTTTCACACTCATCAGCACCATCACACACACACACACACACACACACACACACACACGCACACACACACACATAACTGATGATGTAGGCATTCCTTGACTGTGTAGCATGCTCATGACTGTCTCAGTGTTTATGTGATAAACCTCTCCTGCAAGTATGTGTGACGTGTGTGTGCGGGCCTGTGTGTGTGTACAGTGGTTGTGCTGCATCTCACATAAAAAATTTAAAATAAACTGATTGGTTGCTTAGTCTATAATAGTCCCATCGAGGAAATATAAAGGCATGTTTTTTATTTTCACGTTTCTATCTAATTAAACAAACTACATACAATGTGTAACCACTGATTAACTTCGTACAATATCATTAACATTAACCCATTACCAAATTAAATGACGTATGAAACCAGAACTATCCTTGAACCCTTTTTGAAGGAGCTTCCAAGAAAAAAGTTGCTGAATATTTCTGTCAGTAGGAAAAGTTTGTCCAACCAGCGAGCTGGGGACAGTTTGAGAATAATCTTCCTTCCTCTTCTCAAACAGCACAGATTCCATTCCCCAAGTCATCGCTGTCACTGGCAGCTGCCTCCCTCTAAGAACTTTCTCTCATTTACCCAGTCTGTCCATCCATCTCTATCTATAGTGTACATCTACCCATCCATCCATCCCCAAGGCTGTAAAATCTGCTTGTTTGCTGAAACGCTGAAATATCACTCCTCAAGGCCTGCGTCAATTACACACTGACAAACACACATGCACACACACACACACCTGGCAGGTCTCAGTCTCCTTGATGTTTCCTGCTTTTAATAAGAAAAAGTCTGACATCGTGTAGGGATGGAAGGTGGGGGGGTGTGGGTGGAAGAGAAGAAAAAAGGAATGAGGCATGCCAGGTGAAGATGCAGAGCAAGCAGGGAAGGAACAAGAAGGGGGTGGGCGTGGGGGCTGCTGAAATGAAAGGAGATACAACACTTCCAAACAAAGACACGAGGAGTGAAAGCAAAGACGGGCACAGAGAGGGGAAGGAGGGATATCGCAGGACAAGCAGAGGGAAGGAATCATACACAGGATTAGTGACAGATGAACAGTCGGGTCCCCTGTTCCTGCTCCTCCCTGCTTCTCTTCATCTCTCTCTCACCAGTCTGATGTCCAGAGGGCCAAATCTGATTCCAGCCCCCTCGTGTCTGCTCCCTCAGTTTAGAAGATGTGGTCCTGTGGGTGCATGATCAAACTATTTGACTGATTTAGCGTTGAACCGTAGACGCTGACAGAGCCATCTCTCAGTGAAGGTACAGCTCACGTACATTTACTTAAATATTCCAAACCAAAGTTCAAGTTTTTATTACTGCAGCCTCACATCATCCTTTTAAACACACTTATAGTTTACTTCTTTCTATAATATTTGGGTTCTTCATTCGAATTTAAAACGAAGTTCTACGGTTTTGAACAAAGCCAGACTGCATAATGCTCCATGTACAATGATGGTTCTGTTAAATATCTGCGTCTGTATTTAAAAGGCTGTTAAAAATGAAAAGGGGCATAAATAATTTATTTTTGTCAAATATGGCTGCCTTTTTAACTATACCTATGGTCTGAGCATCTGAAAATACAGGAGGTGATTTAGTTTTATACTACATAGGAGTCTTTAATAGTTACTAAAACCACTACCACTCTCTTTTTTCTGCCAGCCACAATCAGACTGTAGCCGCGGCTGGTAGCTGAATGGGAAAGTGGCCGGTAGCTTGTGGATGACGACATATATGTCATACGGTCCAAAGAGGACACACACATTCAAAAACTACAAATGAGCCTTTACTCTCTTTCTTCTTGCTGTGTTGGCATTTACAGCTCCAACAGAGGAGCTCACTGTGGCCCTTTCACTGCTAAAGTTAAGCAACCAATGGTCCTGTGTGTGTGCCCATGTGAGGAATCAGAGTGGATAGTAGTAAAGATAAGATGGACATTTGTAATTACAGTGTGTTATAAAGGAGAAAAAAACAGAAACTTGTGAAGATTGTGTGAAATTTAGAAAATTGTGTGCAGTGTTTTAAAAAGAATTGTTATCTGAGCGTAAAGCAGGAAATGGCTCAGAAGGTTGGTATGCGAGACACAGGTTGTATTCTTGTAATAATCTCTTGAACTGAACTGAACTGCTTGGTGACCCACCACTGAGGCCCTTAAAGTGTCAGTTTGTCCTTCAGTTTCAATTAAGTTGGCACAAACCATTTTACACTCAGGGGCCCCTGAGTTCTGAGGCCCCCAAGGTGATTGGTAATCTTATTTATCACCACAGTATATCTATGGCTGACTGTAGGACAAGTCTCTAATTTATATTCCACCAGTCAGCAAAAGGAGATAGCAGCAGATAAATTTGTAATTATAATAGTGATTCTCATAATCCTCTAATTGGGATCAACTGGTCATTTAAATAAAAGTGAAATTAATTTAGCCTTTATTTAAGGACACTAATATTTGATTAGGTTCCACCATGCCTTGTGAGTCTACCGGAAAAAAAGCTCCAGGGTTCCCACACGCAGAGTTTTGAATGTTTAGTGGAATATGAGGATGCAAACTGGCCTGTTTTGGTTGAGATAAGACATCTGTCGAATAAAACAGTGAATGTGAACCTCACACTAGAAGGTGTTGTAGGAGTGAACTCTTGATGTTTGAGCTCAGAGAGGTGAGGCGCAATGATGAATAACCAAGGGCCTTTTAATTGAGGACTTTGAAGGCTGTTCTCTCTTTCATCCATTGATTTAACTTTACTATTTCATTTAAGTATAGTATACTGACGCCCTGCAGGAGCCATACAATACAAAACTCATTCCAGATCCATAATATGTGGCTGAAATACTAAACCCTCCTTATTTCACCGTACAGCACAGAGAATGGGAAATTTCAGTAATGCTTACAATGCTGACACAGGATACTAGTAAAGCTGCTGTCGGGCTTCTGAATGAATTGATCAACACACTCTGATGAAGCCAACATGCTGAAAATGTGAGTTTGAGTCATAAATCTTTGCCTTCTTTGCTGATTTTTTCCTTCCACAGCTCATCTTGTGCATCTTGTAAGTGGATGAAGCTCTGCCAAGGTGCCGCTCCTTTTACATTACAATACAAAGCCATGAACAAAACGGCATGAATCACTGTAAACAATACCAGCAACATGACAAACGGCACATTGAAACACTCAGCATGGGCCACGTGACTCTCCGCCGACACGAGTTACTGTCAGGAAATAAGACAGTAACAAGCGCAGGCCATAGAAAAAGCTTTGGCGTCCCCAGAGCGGGGAGTTCTAGACAATCCTCTCCACCCCAACACAACCCCCCCATACACACACACATACACCGCTCAACAACACCCCCAATCTGTTGGGCTCGACAGCGGGAGGGAACTGGGATGTGACAAATCAGCCGGGACCCTGGCAGTCAACTTCATGCCCGGCGATAATGAGCTCCCGCCGGAGACGACTTTCACAGGGAGGGAACAGCGACGTGGAAAAACGGTAACGACGCACTAATCGGCCAAAGAGGAGTGCGTAAAGAATTTAAAAAAGACTGAAAAAAATTTAAGTTACTTCTTAAAGAGGCGTGAAAACGTAAGGCTGAAAGGAGGGGGAGAGAGTGATCTGAAGACAGGCAGATGGGCGGAAAAACATAACCAGGAGGGTGGGATGAGCGCGGGAGTCTCTGCGGAGGCTGCAGAGTGTGTGCTGGATGTGCAGGGGATGAGGACGGACTGGATCACAGCACATGGTTTCAGCGCTGCGTAAGCCTCCCTCGGTACGGCAGGTGGAGGCTGCAGCGTGTGCGCATAAGAGAGAGAGAGAGTGTTTGTGTGTGTGTGTGTGTGTGTGTGTGTGTGCCTACGGAGCAGGTGGATGAGTTGCTGTGTCATTTGGAGATTCCTGGAGCTTCACTGGCGACAAAGCAGGCCTACCTGTGTGTGGGGACTGAGGGTGGTCAGAAAAGGTGTGAAGGTCAAGGTGGTGAATTGGGCTTCTACTTTATAACTGTCTGAGGTTTACATGACAAGACTGATGTCAGACATCTGACCACCAGCTGTATGTGCTCTGTTGTTGTTCAGGTAAATGGTGCTCCTATAGTCATGGTGGTTGTACCCTGAATCATTCTCATGTGCTGACACATTAATAATAAATAAAACACAAGATGAAACTTATTGTCATTAAAAGTAGTTGTAAAGATAGAGATTGAGAATGGCTGCAATAGTGTGTTGATGTTTGTGCAACGGCTTGTACCCAGTCATCAACCTGAATGTCTTCTATTGTCCCCTGTAACTCCACACATCAGTTCCAGTCCTCCAGCTCCTTATCCCATTGCAACAGTGGCTCCTACCACACCCCCTCCATCCACATCAGAGACCCACTCCTGAGCTCCTTGCAGTTTTGCCTACAGAGCCAACAGGTCTTTAGACAATGCAGGAAACATGCCCCCCCCAGCTCTACCTGCAGCTCTCCCAGCTGAGTGCGCCTAACTTCACATACATGGATCACAGACTTCCTGTCAGACAGGAGCATGTGAAGCTGGGGAAACATGTCCTGGACTCCCATACCATCAGCACTGATTCCCCTCCTGGCTACGTTATCTCCCCTCTACTCTTCTCCCTTTACACCAACAGCTGCACCTCCAGTCATCGGTCCATCAAGCTACTGAAGTTTGCAGATGACACCACCCTCATTGGGCTCATCTCTGGTGGGACACAGAACATCTGGTGACTTGGAGAGACAAAACAATGTATAGTTTAGCACTGCAAGATAGTGGAAGGTTGTGGATTTGTGAAGTAGTCGGCACATCCACGCAGCACAGACTCTCACCCCTCCCCATAGTAACTACACATTACATTTACATAAACTCTTCTGACTGTGTGTCGCATTATCATGCTCTGTATATTTCATACACAACTTTCTCACCTTTCCTGGTCAGTATCTTGCACATTGCAGCACAAACTATAAAGTTCTTTCAAAACCTCTTCAAAAACCGATATATTGTACATTTTTCTTTTTCTTTCGCTGATTTTTCGATGTTATTTAAGTTTCTGGACTGTTGCAGTTCTTGATCCATTCTCTTACTATGTTGATTGCACCAAAAAGGTCCTGGGATGTGTAAACCAACTTAACAATAAACCTGATACTGATCATGTGTTTATTTTCCACCACATTAATGGGACTTGGTCTGGAAAGTGGACCTCACATGTCGTCAATAACAACAAACAAATAGAAACAGAATGATAAAAGTTCAGTGCACACAACTGATACTAAGTGCATCAAGGAAGATCCACTTATGTGTATGCATGTTATCCTTATTATTAAATGCATAAATGCAGGCAGTACATTGCAGAGTGAGAAACTGTCTGCACCACAGTTTGATTGACAGCTTTCACACCAGATGAACCAAACCAAACAGAATGTATTTGAAGTATAATTCATCTGAACAGAACCAAACAGTTAAGATGTGAATGTACCTGTTATCTGCCTGGCTTCGAGATCACAGGGTTGCTGAAAACTGAAAAGCTCGGTGCTGTAAAATATTGACATGTTCAGTTGTTGTAAAGGTTCAACACTAACCAGTCTGTAGCTTTGGAGAGCTTCACAGGTGAATGATGGTTGTCTCAGGTGCTGATCCTCACTGTTTTAAATGGCAATGTACTTTTTTAAGTAGTGATATTACTCTCAGCTGCTATTTTTTTTAATCTTATCAGTATTTGAATTTGCACATATCAATTGGATTAAATTGAAGAGAGGCTGACCCATGGTGTGTGGGAGGGAGAGATTTAAAACTGTTTTTCACATAAATATTGCCTGAGCATTACTTGTGCTGCAGATGCTGCTATGTATGCATATGACACCTTTTTTTCTCCAATCAAAAACTGGTCCAGGGTCTGTGTGGATGCAGAGGAAGAAGCTCAATTTAACAGCAAGACCCTGTCAGAGAGCGTCTCATGTGCCGCACGGTGACCAGGGGATTGTTACCCCAAGAACCACTGCAGCCAGTGTTTGAGTTTTTAACGATATTGTTTCATTTGATTCCTTACGCCCTGCTTTCTGGTTTTTCTTGTGTGTTGTGTTCTTGATGTCCTGCCTGTGTTTCTTGTACTCCCTGTATTCTCTTGGCCTGGTGTTATCATGTCTTGTGGGTGTTGTGTTTAGTGTGATCTGGGTCTTGTTTTTTCATGTTCTTTGTAATCTCCTGTCATTCATCTTTTCCAGTTTGTTCACATCCTTTTTTATTTCAGTCCCCTTCTCTCCTCATATGTCTGTCACTTTATTTCCTTCCCTTGTGTGTTTCCCTCCTGATTAACCTACTCTGCCCAAATTAACCTGTCCCCTGTTTGTCCCCTCACCTGTTTCCACTCCCCCGTCCCTCACAGTGTATATATACTGGTCTATTTCCTTTGTTCTCTGTTGTGTCGTCTGTGTTACGTTGCCAGTCTGTGTATTACTAGTCAGTGTTTTGTCACCAGTTAGCCCCTGTGTTTCTGCCTGCCTGCTTCCTGTCCATCTTGTTTCTGTCCATCTGTACCTGATCCCCATGTTTCCAGAATAAAGAGTCACTCAATCTGCTCTGCCAGCCTCGTCTGCATCCTGGGTCCAAACCTTACTTCACCCTGCACCATGCCTTAACATGGCTGGGCACACGGCACATTTCGACGTAATATAAACAGACGCAGCGCCGCTTCACCTGTTTACCAAATCTCCTGCTTTCTACCTTCAAACAAACCTCCATGAAATGTCACAGAAAGGAAGGGGAAGAAATCCTTCCCCACCTTGTCTTGTCATGTCTGGACTGCAGCAAGTGACATTTTACACAGCTGCCAAGACCCCCCCTCCCCACACACATACACACACACACTTTCACCAGCCTTACTGTTAGTGTAAGCATAATGAAGGACCGTTTAACTTGCATTTAGAAGCGCTGGGGGAAGCACATTTGTCCCTTCCTGTTCTAAATAATGACCAATTACCAGGAAGTGTGAGGTGGGTTTCAGCACCGCGGATGAGACGTTTCAGACAGCGGAAAAGCTGTCATGGGTGGGCGGCTGGGGTTGGACAGTTGGGTTTAGGCCTCTAATTGGAGGCAGATTTCACACTGATATTTCTGATGATGCTGCAGCATGAGGGCTAGAGAAAGGGAGAAAAAAGAGGGGGGAGGAAACAAGGAAAGGGGAGGGAATATGAGGGCCTGACAGACAGTGGAAAGAGGAATGAGAGGTGATAAAGAGACTGAGAAAGAGAGAAGAAAGAGAGAACAGGCCCGCTGCTGTTTGTCTTGCAGGGATAATATTCCACCAAAGTCTAATTCTATCCATAAAAGCTGTTGGACTTCCTTTTTTTCTTTCCTCCCGCAACTTGCCCCCCCCCTTCCTTTCAGAGTGATAGTTGCCTTGGCAACCGTGGCAAATCTTCCTTTTCTCAAACAGATGTCCCATTTAGTTGGAAATTAGAATGTGTAAAAAACCCACGAGACGCAAATTATTTCAAAGTTCTCCGGTGGAGAGAAGGAAACGAGGGGCGGGGGAGAGGAGAAGAAAGGAACAGAAAGACAATAGAAAAAAAGGGAGGGAGCTGCCCCCTCCTCTCGTCTTCTCTCCTCTCCTCCGGTCCTCTGCGCTTCAGTGTGTGAATCGTGGAGATTAGCCAGATCATCCAGAGCTGGTGGCTTGTTCTCGGGAAGTGGAAAAGGTGTTGCGGCTTGCGTGGGCAGCGGGGTGGAAGGAGGGGCTCCAACTCCTGCATCCGGGATGGGGTGGGGGCAAGTGGCAGGAATAGAGAGCACCGGTGCCAGCGTGGCAGAAGGGACACACTGTGGTGTGGAACACTGAGCTGCCCTCGGGGGAAGGTCCCTGCACACTGTAAAAAATATTCTTAACCTTTACAATTTGTGTGTCTTGTTTCAAATGCAAATAATCTCATGAAAGACACCATGCACCTTAACAAGTCATTAAATGTTGTATTCACTCAGAATTAAAGAATAAATAATAATTTAATAAACCAGCACAAATTCATGCCATTTGGGTAAGTTAATTGCTCGTTTCAAATGCAAATCAGTTCTTGAAAAATACCCATTTTAACAGATTATTTGATCAGATTTAAAGGAAAAATCCACCCAAAAACACTTTAAGTACTTGGACCAGAAAGAAACTGGCTGGAAAAAGTGATTAACAGGCAAAATGGAAAAGACACAACATCCTTCTGAGGACATTTCCCACAGAACCACATTAAAAAGATACTACAGCACTCACAGTCAGCCATCAACAGGAACAAATCCATCATAAGCGATGCACACAGAGAGACCAATCGCAATATTCTCATTAGATCAGGATATGCAACCGGTAGCATCAAAGACGGACATCAAAGTAATGTTGCTATATCCATGCATTTTAATCTATGGTGTCAAATCTAAAGGCTTCCTCACATTACTTCCCAGATAGTTTATTATCAAGATTATTTATTGGCACATATCGCATATTTTGTCTTTACTGCACTGACAAAGGAAACAGCAATAGCCTAGTTAACTTTGGGAAGCTCATTAGGAAGGTTTTAGCATGTAGGACGTGACCTACTGACTGAGATATAGTTTCATCTTTCAAGTCTTTCAAGTTGACTTTTGCTCTTTCAGTTACTAATAATGCTTTGTCATCTACATAGAAAAACAACATCTTACAGTGATAAGTTCAGGCCAACAGGCACTGAGATCCATATCTACATGACAACATGGATATATGTACAGACCAAAAGAGTAAATTACAGCATTTTTGCAACAAAATAACTTGAATAACTCATTATGATGAAATATTCCATTTCAACATCGACATTATCAGAGCATGCAACGGGGTGATTGTCAGTATTCTCCATAAAGAAAACCTCAATTTCAGTACGTGACATGTTTATCTTGCATCAGAGGCTCATTTTAATAAAATTGGATCAATCTGAGTTAATCTGCCTTCCTTCACAGTGAACACATTTGTTTATGTAAAATTGCTGCAATAAATTAAACTGTTTGCAGGACACAGAATCACCTAATTTGCACGGACACTTTTTGCAGCGTCCCTGGCATCCTGACTCTCTCGACTCTGTGGTCAAACGGCGAACATAACCACTCGCTGATGAACTGGCGAGACGGAAAGACGAAAAGGTGGGAGTGGTGTGTGAGTGTGTAGAGGGAAGAAGGGAGGGACTGAGGCGAGGAGGAACATAAGGACGGAATCACATTAATTCGTTTTTTTTCCCCGACAATGCCACACGCCTCGGGGAGGGAAGGCATGTGTGAAATGGAGGAAAATGCCCCGTAGCATGCCGTAACACACAAGCACACACAAAGATGACACACACACACACACCCACGCACATTGCAGGCCTGCCCCTGGAGGCCATTTAACAGGTAATTTAAAGAGAAATCCCTCCAGGGAAATGACACAGTAAATGTCCTCTCGTCTGCTCTTCCTCCCTGCGTAACTGTTTATTCAGCTACAGGGCTGGAGACTGGCAGCACTTACTGAAATTGGAGAGGAGTAGGAAGGAAAGCAAAGAGAAACGGGAGGGGGAAAAGATGTGTGAGAGGGTGGGAAAGTGACAAGTGTTAAAGTAGGCCAATTTTTTTTTTTTTGCTTTTTTCTTTCCTCTACCAACCCCCTTAAGTACCCGTTTATTAATGTTCAGTGTTCGTAGGCTACTTTATTTGGGTCCTGTGGGAATGTGTGGACTACAGGGATGGAGGTGGGAGATGGAGGAATGAAGGGATAGAGGAGGGGAGGGGAGAGAGGAGAGGACAAGACCCAGGAGGGTTTGGAAGTCTCAGAGTGAATCAGATGTTAATTTAGTGTGGGCTCTGGTGAGGAGGCCCAGAAAAGCCTGAACTCCCAGATGCACGTCTCTCTGTCTTTTTCCATCTTGAAAGGAGCACACCGGCCGTGCTGCATGTTATAGCTCATTGACTACAAATCATGCATACATTACATTACTGCAGACAGTATTCCAAAACACCCCACATGTTTTTAGATTGATTTCCTTCCTTCCAGGCAGCCACTGGTTTTCAGTTCATGTCCGCAGACTATGTTAATCACGTTGGAGAAACTTATTACGCGGAGCATTTTGGCAGCTGTCTATTTGTATTCAAATATCGAAGCGATGGATTAATTCATTTCTTAGTCCATCCATTATCTAAACTGCTTATCCTTAGAAGATCTGGAGGGTGTTGGAGCCAATCCCAGCTGGCATTGGGGCGAGAGGTGCAGTCCACTCAGGACAGGTCACCAGTCAATCACAAGACTGATATATGGAGAAATAGAATTTAACAATTAATTAATGCAAAGTTGAAGTTAATGTTAGGAGGCATGATGTGAACTGCAGTCTCTGTTGTCGAAAAAGGCACAAATGATAAACTTCTGCAGAGCTCTGAGGGAGGCGATGGGCATTGTCAAAGCTCTGATGCTCTGAAGACATCACACTGTTGCCAAAAAGTGTAGGCAGCTTATCAGACCTTCAAAATTCCATGTGAAATCCTTAATTTTTCACAGGAAATGGAAGAACAGAACATTTCATAGAGCTTCAAAGTAAAGGGAGTGGAAACCGATAGCAGCATTCAAAGGCTCCCCAAATCTCCACAATGTACATTTAGTGAGATACCATGACATTTGAGAATTGGCTGCAAAACCGCTGTTTATTTCAATGCAAGAATGGCAAGAATCATTAAATGACAGCATTCATATATATATATATATATATATATATATATATATATATATATGTGTGTGTGTGTGTGTGTGTATATATATATATTTATTTTCATGCATTTTTCTTACACCTTAGAAGTCAGACTGTCCTTGAAAGGGACTATTCTTCAAGATGGTTCCTGTTTGCAAACACATTACTCCATGATGACCGTGTGAAACAAAGAAAACTACACGTTCACTCTGATGGATTAGCTCTCCACCTGAGTTTGAGCAAGTGGATTTTCATAGCATCCTGAAATGAAGTGAAACCAATGGCTGCCTGGAAGGAAAGAAGCAAGTCTGGAGCTGATAGAAAGCTGGGAAATGGTTGGCAGTAATGCAAACCACAGACACTTTGTAGTTAATGGGCTAAAACATGCAACACCGCCGGTGGAGCCCTTTAAGAAGTTACATTTGTCGCTCATTCATTCTTTTTCTCCATCATTCAAACTTTTCTTTGTGTGTGTGCGTGTCTCTTCATGTGAGGGAGAACAAAGCAAAAGAAGGTCAAATTACCTTCATGCCATCTCCACCATCATTAGACTCATTATCATTAAAGGGAAAGCTTCTGCGCGCCACCGCTGCATTTTACCTCTCCTTTTCCACCCTTCCACTCTCCCTCCTTTCTCCTCTACTGCGAAAACAAGCAAGTTAATTAAAGTCGGCGAGAGTCCCTTCCATTTCTCGCTCATCAGCGAGGACAAGCCATCAAACGGAGCGCAGGTAGTCCATTTCTGTCAAATGAGAGAGTGGAGGAAGAGGAGATGGAGGAAGAGAGGGCGGAGGAAGACGAGACGGGGGGGACAGGGAAGAGGAGGAGGCCTCTCTTCATCTCTTTAGTTTTTGATGAGCTTTCTTAATTGGGCCACTATAGAAGGAGAAGTGAATCCTCAATAATTAAAAAATCTAATTAAGGAGTCTTTTGCATCTCCGTCCTTAATTATTCCATGCGGAGCAGTGGGGAGCGATACATTTCTGCCGTTTTCATTTAAAGAAGAAAAAAGGGTCTCTTGCTTTCTCTCCCCCGTCGCTCCACGCAAATCCCCCATCAACAAACAGAGTACTTTGTCTCTCTCATCCCCATTTCTGTTTATGTGTGTCTGTGAACCAGCCGTCCATCTCCCCTGCCTGTCTTACATTAGTCAGAGACCATCATTATAAACATTTCAAGAGATTTAACCCATTAGTACCAGCGCCTGTCCTTTCTTGCCGTCTCCTTCTCAGCCCAATTGACTCGCAAGTTCAACAGCAAGAGCACTCGAAGACAAGATGGTGCTTGAAGACTCTCAGCCAGAGAATAGTTCTCTTAACACTTAAATCTTGACCCTACGTAACATCCCCTTAGGATTTAAAATCAACTCTCTAACACTATTAGTGTCAGAGATGTTATGGCTGTCCCCTAATATTCCAATATTCGCAGCATCTGTCAGAGATCCTTCAGCCAAATAGTCTCTTGTCAAGATTTGACAGGTCTGCTGTCACCTGGAAAATGTAGGGTACATTTTTAAAGGATATGTTGAGTTATATTCTATATGTTTTTCATGATGAGCTACAACCAACAGTGGATGTATCTACCAACAAGTATTGTATGTGTATCACCACCTGACATCTCTTCTCCCTGTGCCATATGAATGACTAAAACACATCAGTGATGATCACTGCTCCAGGAACACACACACCGTGCTTCATTTTGTGTCACTCACACACACACACACACACACACCATCCTGCTGGCCCACATACTCACTAGAGCACCAAATGAGGATTCATACGCTGCGGAAAATAGTCCCTGACAATGAAACGTCATATAGTTGTGAACTGTTTTGAAATATGTGTGTGTATGAAAATAAAACGTAATCATATAAAAGTATTTCTAACGACATTCATAAAAATAAATGGATTTTCTCTGTTTCTCCTCTCTGACAAAGCCCTATTGAAAAAAACACTACTGTTTATGTTAGATAACCTTGAAATGTTCTTGTTAAGCCTGGCAGTATAAGTAAAAGTGTAAGGAAGTTGAGGAAACACACAAAGATCTATATTCAAACTAACTTGAGCCCTGTGTGAAAAAACACAGCCGCGTCATTCATTTGCAGCCATCCAGCAAAAACAGACAAGGTGCTGTGGTACACAGTCAGATAAACACAGGAGCACATTCAGAGTAAAACCTGTATTTATGCGCTTTACTTCATGATCACCTTGAGGAGGCAGAAGATAAAATAATAGCCACGGTGATCATTATGATATAAATGTTTTTTTGTGTTCAGGCTCATAAATCTGTTGTTCAAATTGGACCTCCTGGATCGTATTTCATGTCACACTGGTGCCTGTCACAGTCCACCACCAACGCCCGCGGCCTCTGGTCTGAACTGGCACAAGCTCCCACTCTGTACATGCTTCTAAGGAAAATCAGTTTTATGACTTTAATTGTTTGAGTTTGTATTGTTCTTACTACTTCAGTTATTATTAAGTTAGTATTATAAATCAATCTACTTTATAAATAAATCCATCAACTTTTTAATAGATAGACTGATCGTTTAGTACATACAATGTCAGACATTAGTGAAATAAGTCCAAAATTGAAATCAAACAGCTTTTTTTGACAGATGTCACATTAATGCCACATTAAGGTTTCCGTCACAGAAAAGTAGAAAACCAGCAAATATTTACATTTGAGAAGCTGGAAATAGCTAACTTTTGCTGTTTGTGCCTTAAAAAATGACTTAAATACTTTGATTAAATGAGTCAATCATAATGATGAAAACTGCCGTCAACAGCACAGCTCAATAAGATCTAAAGCAAATGTTTTGACTGTGGCTCCTCGCAGGTGGACAAATAGTATGAAGATGTTCTGCTGCTGTAAGAAGTCAGGACACGACAGGACCTTGTTCAGGAAAATGTACCAACGCCTCAGAGTTCAACGTTTACATACATACATTATGTTAGAAGAAGAGTGAATCACGATGATAAACGCTTTTGTTAGAGAAGAAGATGTTTTCACTCGTCTTCATTTCAGACGTGAATTTCTTCTTAATTGGCAGCTGATGAAAAAGCGGCACAGAGCGAGAAGCGCATACTCATGGCTGTGTTTGTGCTCGCACAGGAGCAGATCCATAAATGTGCAAAGCTGCGTGTCCCGGCCATGCAGCTCATTATTAATAATGACTCAGATGTAATCTGCCGAGGTTGCCAGATTGGTTTCTGCTGCCGAGAATCTTAGTTGCTAAATTATGAGTAGAGAGCAGTTCTGAAATACTGAGCATCCAAGATCTGTGATACCAGCTGGTGAAACTATTATGTACTTTCTGTGTGAATATATCTTTTCAAAAGTTGTTTTTTAAAAGCAATGTTCAGTCCCCTAATGGAAAGATGAAGCTCGATTTGAATTACTGAATGAATGACAGATAATACCTTATATTTCTATGCTTCTAAAGTGGTTCTTAAATGCTGGGATGTTCTCATCTATATTGTATATTTGTGCAAGTCTTGTAATGTTCTAACAAATCTGCAGCAGATGGTGTTTGTGCTCTTTACTTTTTAAAAATGAGTGAAACAATGGGCGATACACTGGGAACAACTGGAAATCTCGCAGCATGCTGGAATCATTATTTGCTCTTGGTGTAAGGAGAATAAGTCTTATTACTGAAAGAGTAAAAAACAAGTCTTATTACTGAGAGCGTAAACATTGTCTTTGGTGGAGGAAGCTGACATTAAATAAAAATGGTCACCTAAATATAGCTGCAGAACATTTTTCATGAGTTGCTTAGCTCCGGTTGTTTATTGTTATTTCTGGAAAAGATTCTGACTTTAGCAAATAAATCAAAACTTACACACACCCGTACACTTAATGTTGATGATGTTTATGTCTAAATTAGGCGTATGCAGTGGAGACATAAGTGCGGCAGCCTTTATTTATTTTCACTAGTTCACTCACTTATTTTGCCTCAGTCTTGTTGGTGTGAGATAAAAACTGAGCATGAATTGGTTTATAAAGTCTTAAATAAAAAATCCTACAATGAATAACAACCACTACAACACCACTAAAATATTTCTTCCAAATACAGTAATAAATAAGTAGGATCACACAGATCCAAGGTGGGGAAGTATCATGACAGATTCAGCATATTGGTTGTTGCATATAAAAACTATTATTGGTAAACCACCTATTTGATCATTACATTATCATGTGTTGAATTTACATTGCTCTTGACAACAGTGTTTTCCAAAATTACTAAATTAAACAGGCTACAGGCTAATATATATTTTTTTCACATCTATTTTATTTCTGGCAAGTCATCCTGAAATTCACTATTTTATAATCCACACTGCTGTGATACACAATATGGAGAGTTAATGTAGATTCAGATTTTAAGTCATTTCATGTTGATCTGTATAGTTATAAATATACTGAATATTCATGCCACTCGTTGGGAAACCATGGTAACATGTATGCACACCCGCGAGCATGCAGCAGTTTCCCAGTAATACACTACTAATGCTCATAATCAGCTATTATCGGAAACACGTCGGAAACATGACCAACTGGATTTCTTCATGTGGGTCCTGATGGTACTGATGACATCATCAAAACTAATTGGTGTGTAATGGTCTGTCTTAGTTACACGTTCAGTCCTCTTGGTTCACTGGTAAAATATCAGTGTGAGTCTGAGACGCAGCAGAACTGAAATGCAGCTGAACAACGCGCTTCATGTGCTGCCTCCGTCAGTCAGAGGGTGAGGAGGAGGACGAGCTGGACGGCTCTTCATCATGACCACTGCAGCCACACACCTCATGCGCACACAGCAAGCCACTGTCTGCCTTCATAATTAATTTTTCCTTTCTTCCTCTGTGGTTCTCTGTGAGTGTGACTGTGTGTAGCAGGTTCTCTGCGGTGTCAGGGGAACGTGGGGCCGCTGTGGTTAATCCCCACAGTCCTACTGTCTTCTTTCACACACTGAAACATGCCTGTGACTCCTCTTTCCATGTCCCTCATGCTCTCAGTGCCATACGTCTGTGTGAAATGACTTGTAAACTTACAAAAACATCAGCAGGAAGGAGCAGTGCCGCGATGCTAGTTAATATGGTGACAAATGTGGAGAGTTTGAGGAGAACGCAGCGAACAGGATGTCATTTGGGTTGTGATTGCGAGGGGCTGGGATGGGAATGTGCGGCGTATTTGTGGGATGGACTGGCACTAAGAAGCTCACAGGATCAGACTACCTCTGTGGAGGAGAGAGCTGAGAAGGAGAGGATGAAGTAGGAGTAAAGGACGGCAGAGGGAAGCAGTAATCGGCCCGTGAGGCCAGATGGATAAGAGATGGAGGAGGAAGAAGAGATGGGAGGTGATGAAGGCAGTGGTAGACAATGGGATGGAGAATAAGAGGAGGTGAAAGGCAGAAATGAAAAGATATATTGTATATGTGGATGTGGATAGATAGAAAGATTCCTCCCACCATCCCTTCTTCCTCCACCTTCCCTCACTCCCTATCCAGCTCTTCTTTCTCTCAACCCTCCTGCACCACTCTTTCACTGATTTTCCATGCTTTCTCTGTATCTGTTGTTCTCTACATTTCCCTCACTCTTTTTTCCACTCGTCTTTTCTCCCTAACTTTCTCATTTAAAATCTTTCATTCTTTTAGTTTTATATCTTTATATCTAGTTTTAGTTTTATATTTTATATCTATACACTTCACCTTACTCCCTTTCTTCTTACATATATGTACATATACATAAGTTCCAACAGCCACTTTTCACTTTAAAAATACGTCTCATCTCTTCTTCCGATTAGCACAGAGAAATGTAGAAAACACTCAGGTTATGTTCTCAGGATGCCAATTGTTGTTGTTTTTCCACTTAAAATGACAGTGGCAAGTTATACCAGCGTTAGTTAATTAGTGTTCTCTCTCTGTTCTCTGGCTAGTGTCCCCTCTGTGAGCTAATGTTACAACTCAGCCAGCTCATTTAGCAGCGAAAACACACCACTGCACAGTGTCCGGATTACACTTTCAGGGGAGTCCTATTTTTGCACATGCGTATATAAATGCTAAAAATATATCAGTGCATTTCAATTCATACCGAGAATATTTAGCCAGGTACAACAAAGAAAAAAAGCTTTTTTTTTTTTCAAATCATTCCCTGCAGGGAAGTGACAATGAAAATGCCAATGCACAGTGGACAGGAAGTGGTTGGTTGCTCTGTTTAACAGACCAGACGCAGGCTGCATCCCATGACAATTAAGAACATGCCCACAGCCTCAAATGTCGGACAAAAACCACAGCAAGATGCATGCATGGATGGCCACAGCAGGGACCGACAACTATGTATTTATTAAACACAAATTAAGATAAGAAAAACCTTTGTTGATTGCTGGTAGGGAAATTCAGTGTTAACGTAAATTGTTAAGTGCAGATAAACACGCATGTTGACAAGTACTGTTAGCCTATTATATCTATTTCAGGATCCTAAGTAGACTGGAAAATGTGCATTATGCATATACACAGAAAACAATCAGTGGCACCCCTTAAATTTCTCAAGCTTCTTGTAGCCCCTCCCCCCTGTAACATCCCTCTGCAGGTCCTCCGCTGTGCTCTAAGCTAAAGGTCAGCGTGCTAACGTGTTTCTCAGGTATAATGTTACCATCTTCATTGAGCCAATTCGCATGTTCACGTGTAAATAATTCATTGGCCATAAAGCATTGCCAGCTTGGCATCGCCATGGCGACGGAGGGAACAGAGCAGGCACCGTCCCACCACCCCTGCCAGAGAATGGAGCATGTGGAGAAGGTGGCTGCCGTGCGTGTCATCCATCTACATGCAGAGTCCATCAAATGACTGAGGGGGGTGGGGGGCAGGGGTGGAGCAGGGTGAAGAAGGAGAGGGAAGGAGGGAGTTTAAGGAGCAGGAGGAGGAGAGATGGCTAAACTGATGGGAAGAAAAGAGGAGGCATGTAGTGCATGGAGGGAGAATGGGAGGAAGCAGAAAAGAATAGATGGAGGAGGGACGAAGGGAAGAAGGGAACAGGCAGCGCAAAGAACGGGGGACACAGAGCCTCCAGCTGGAGTCCCTCTGTGCTGCAGGAACATACCCCGTGCCCCCCGCCCCCCACCCGACACTCACACACACACACACACACACATACACACACATGCACTTGCATACAGTCCAAGACAAGTGAAAGCACACACGGGTGCACACACTCACACACTCACAGACCCATTGCGGACACACACATTCACACATTCATACGGAGATATTCTTACACACACACACACACACACACACACACACACACACACACACACACACACGTCACCTCATGTGCCCATTACACCAGCCAGGGCCAGCCGGTCTATCCGAATAAAATCATCTTTTCCTAAATCCCTCCCTCCCTCTCCTCCTCTCCCCTACGCCTATCTCTCTCTCTCCATCCATCACCACCTCCGTCTTTCCTACATCTCTCCTTTGTCTCCTGCCCTCCACGCGCTCTCTCCCTTTCTCCCTACCTCTCTTCTTCGTCTGCAACTCGATCTTCCTCTCGGTCCACCTCAGGCAGCTCTCTGCAGTGGCCTGAGCAATAAACTCAGGGGACCCTGCTATCACAGCAAACCAATTACCCAGCACAGGGGGCAGATACACACACATACATGCACTCAAACACTGCCCTCGGGAACCTGTCACTAAAATACACACACACACACACACACACACACAAAGCAGATCATGCACCACTATCCAACCTCTTGCACCCTCATACACACACGCATGCTGGAAAAGTAAAAGCAAATCAAAGCTAAATAAAGATTCACTTCAGTGATTCAAGGATGTGTAGATGAAGCTGAAGAGAGTAGGAAACCTTTAAACTTTTAAAATCATGGCCAGATCAAAATGCTGTAAGATCAAGGGCAAAAAATGGGCTGCTCGACCACACCCCACCATGAAGGAACCCAGCCTCGCCTCAGATTCACTGGTGGTATAGATGAATAAGATGAACATGTTTATATAATTAACTCCCCCTTTTAATATTTGGTCCCCAACCTTTCTATCTCCGCAGACCGGGGGGTGAAGATGTCTGTTTGTTACTCATTTTGCTAGTTTGTAGGTTATATTTTAACGCTCAAAATGACAGAGATGTAACCTAGAGGATCCGGTAATTTTTCAAAATAAAAGATTTCTCAAAATAAAAGATTGTTCAGACTCAGATAATAAATAAAACGGAAATAATGAATTATTTCTTGTGCGGCATGGTACCAATTGATCCACGGACCGTTACCGGTCCGCGGCCCGGGGGTTTGGGACCCCTGCTATAAGACGCAACTGGTGTGTGTTGACCTTTAGAAGATAAATAATATGTGATAAGATACCACACCTGAATCAGAACAGAATATCTGATGGTGTTTCAATCACTGCACTCCCCCATCTAACTAAAATGCAATGGCAGATAAACAACCGAACATCCAATCAATGAGCAAACTACCCTTTGCCAACAACAGTTTACATGACAAAGACAGGTAAACAGAAGGAGAACGATGAAAAAAAGCTAGCTCAAACGAAAGAATCAGATCAAGCAACGCTGTGGGCGACGCTATACACTAAACTGTAAACTGTAAACACTGTCGGAAAGCAATTTAGGTCCGTAATTAGCTCGTAATCCACTGCTTCTTACATGATGTATTTCAAACTGCTGCACTCCACCAGCAATGAAACATGGGGAAATATTTGGGAAATATCATTTAATCATAAGAACGTTTTCATTTTTGAGCTGTTGACAGAAACTGTCACGTGACGGAGGAGCCTCCACCACGCTGCTTTGTCAGTGCCTGCTGTCGGTGTTCGATCTCGCGTGCGGTGCAGCGGCAGGGGTTACTCACCAGGGGGAGCCGTAGATCCTGAAGCCCCGCACGGTGACCTCAGAGTCCTGCAGGTAGATGCAGTTGGTGAGCAGCGACTGGACGTTCTCGTAATTCTCCGGCTTCAGCTTGGAGGCAGAGGGGAAGTAGTAGAAGTCCTGCTTGATCAGGTCCGCCATAAACTCCTGGTCAAAGGTCAGCTCGTGGTTTCCGGCAATTACTATCTTGATGTCATAGGGTAGGGTACCTGGAGAGGGGAGGAGAGGGGGGAAGACAGGAAAAGGAAGGGAGAAAGAGAAGGTGGGAAAATGAGAGAAAAGGAGGCAGATGGCAGTGAAGGCGACATTTGATGAAGAGGGACAGAAGAAGGGGTGAGAAAATGGGTTTGTTTTTCGAGAATTATGGGAGGAGAGATGAGTAGAGAGGGGATAGGAAAAAAGAAAAGAGGGAAGGAAGAAGAAAGGTGTAAATTAAGAGGAATGACAGGAAAGTGGTAAAAGCCAGAGATGAAAGGAAAGGAAGCGAAGAACAGGTAGACGAAGAAATATAAAATGGAAGGTGACATCAGGATGGAAGGATGGAGAGGCAGGAGATGTAAGGGGGGGGTCAAAGAAAGGTAATGGGACAGAGGGGTGGGGAGGGACAAGGAGGAGAGGGAAAATTGAGGGCAACATCAAACCCAAGCGGGCGTCTTGGCATTCACATAAAACAGGGCTTTGTCATTCTTTTCCCCTCCATTTGTAGCAAATCTGTACATCTGTCTTAGCCTCCCTCCATCAGTCAAGGTCTCAACCCACTGCTGTCTTCTGTTTATGGAAGCACAGCTGAATGCATCCGTCAGGGAACCTTTATCTGGAGGAAGGATGATGAGGGAAAGCAGAGAGAGCGATCATTGTGAAGTTTACCACGCGGAATATTAAACATTTACCGACTATGGCAACCGCCGCCGCGTCGTTCCCCCCTTTCTCTCTCTCATCATCCTCCTCTAATCAAACACCCACTCCTTCACATCACCCCCCATTTTCTCCTCCGTCTCAATGGCTTTAATTGGCTATTCAGAGCCTGGCACAGCAGGGCGTGCGATCGATCTGCGCCCATCAAACCCAGCGGCGGCTGGCCCTTCACAAATCTACATGATGTTTTCAAAGCTCTGCTGACGAAACAGAGAGCCAACACTGACAAACATCTGGGGGTCTGCTTTGTCAGGTAGAGCGGATGACGGAGAGTTCAATCACTCTGGCTTTTCTTTCTGTTTTTTTTTTTTTATATATTACTGCCAGGACGGTGCGGCGTGCAGCTGTGTGAAAGCATGCGTGTTTGTGAGTGACTTTCCCTCGTGTGTGTGAGTTTGCATGCATCTGTGCATGAACGTGTCATGTTAGTGAAAAGGAGTAATTAAACTGAGCTTTAGAAGAGGCTGACAGCCCGGCGACGGCTCTGTCATAACAGCCAATCACAGCCGGGTGACAGAAAGAGAGAAAGACTGGGGGGATAAAAGGAGGGAGACGGAGGAGAGAACGACAGAAATACTTTAGGAAGCCCAAAAATCCTTGAGTGTGAAGGAGGAATAATAACGAGATGAAAGCAGCTGTCAAAGAGTGCCCATCTCTGCAGTTTGGGCCGGGGCCGCCCCCTCTCCCCAACACAGAAGGGCTTGTGTTTAGTTGTCAAGCAGACACCAAAAGAGCCCGTAAATGAGGGGCTGCACCTCCACAAAGGCACACGTACGCACACGCCACCGCACAATGAAAAGATGTTTTAGGTTCCTCTTTGCATCAGACTTGGCATCCGCAGTAACCCTCACTCTGTGGATAAACTGAGGTTGAAGGAATACTTCACTCCAAAATGAAAACCGATCATTATTCAAAAATCCTGCAGGTAATGGGGGGCTGTCTTCTTAGAGCTCCAGTAATGCATAAAGTCTCTGCACATTTCCTATTACCAGCCCAAAAACGCTACTGTGGGTAATGAAGTCCAATATTTCCTTCTCTTTCCCTGAGACATGAAATAAATGAGGAAATGCATAAATAGTCAAGCAAACATTAGACTTTTGGATCTTTCCTTCAATTGTATTGGTAACAAAGACTTAAATTACACTGTATAAAGTATTAAAATTCAAACAATGCTCAGCTTTTGTGGAGTTCCTTGTACACTGCACTCGTTTCAGTGAATTAATCCTAGCCTATGTGGTATGTATCCCACATGACAATGCACCACATCAGTAAATGATATATTATGTTTCCGACATGCACAAATAGGAATTTAGATTCATTGGCATTCCAGGTAGACACAAACATTTCTTTGTGTTTTGGATGTCTGTTGCCTGAAGCTGCTCCACAATAAAAGCCCTGCAGCTGTTGGAAATCTGACCGAATCAAAGCGGGATGCAAAGAGGTATTAGTGGAAATCTTTTATTGTGAAGCAGCTGCAGGGACCAGACTTAGACAAAATGTTTGAGTTAACCCATTCATTGCTTGTTATTCCCTCCTGACTGACTCTTTAGCCAATAAATGCTGATTGATATTGTAAAGCTTCATAAAAGGTCACTGAACTGCAAAACGAGAATCCTTTCTCACATTACACCTCGTTTTTGATCCTTTGTTAGCAGAGGCGTAGCCATCATTTTAGAAGTGAGGGGGACAAATTGCTTAAAGGTCTGTTGAGTCAAAGGGCTATTCTCCTACAATTCCTCCTGCAATAATATAGATAGATATGCAAAGCAAAATGTATAAATAGAATTAAGAATAGT
>JBAJHX010000002.1:16526318-16538954 GCA_037176925.1 Amniataba percoides | reverse complement strand
AGTTTGACATGTTGGGAGATTGACGATCTTCAAGACAGGAACTGCAGCGTCCCTGGTTCTAATCTGGTTCTAATCTGTGTTGCATCTCTCTCTCCCTCGTTCTCTGCTGCAGTCTACTTCAGGTATAAAATGCCACAGAAAACAAACAGAAAGAGCTGTGCTTTGTTGATCCCCAGCACAGCCGGATACTTCATTTAAACATGGGTTAACACCTCTGTGCATTCATGCAATATGCCATCACATTCCTCATCTGTAATCTCTAATGAATAATGAAATACCAATAGCATTAGCCATTAAGGCCAAATTATGAATCAGTCTGCCATCTCATATCTGTATCTGTCATAAAAACAAAACAAACAATATATACAGCACAATATATATCAGTTATTTCTTGTTACATTACAAAAATATTAATACTGGCCTTCAAAAAACCTATATCGGTCAAACCTTATACAAAAAGCTGCACTAAATGCAATAAAAGGTGTCATTTAATCATGTACTATTAGTTAAAGGGGTCAAAGATGAGGAAAGGCATCGTGTGACAAATACAGAGGGGTTACATTTGGGTAGCTGGATTTGGAATGACTCGGGATGATGGGTGTCAGGACGGCGGGTGAGCCCTGTCTATTTGTACGGCCGTAGGAACCTGGTGACTTTGGAGCGCAGCAGCTTGATGAAGGAACGCGGGAACATCTCTTTGGACTCCTGTGCCGTGTATCTGAAGTAGTTCTGGGGATGAGCCAGCACATCGAATAGGGCCTTTATCAGCTTCTTGTCCTGTAGAGAGGACACGAGGACACAGTGTCATTCCAATGAACCACTGACATTAGGTGAGGATTTTTCAACCTTCATGTTGTCAGTCCCTCAATAAGGCTGGTGATGTGCTGTGTCCTTCAGTACCTTCAGTATCTCCTGGTGGTTCTCAGAGGCATAAAGCCTGCCATCTCGCACTATGTCCTCTATCAGCTGCTGGTAGTCCTCTGGAACACAACATGTAAGTGAAGGAGACACAATAAATAATCATTTAGGATAATAAGAGTATACAGAGTCTAGTTGAGTGAAGATGGCAGTATAGTAATTAGTAACACCAAATGATGTATCCTGTGATTCGAAGGAGATTTTGAAATGATCAGGACCTCACACTCTGCAGCCTGTGGGTGTAGATCTAACTCAGCTACCTGACGTGAGTTGAAGGTGACTCACCATCGTAGGTGACGTATGGGACTTGGAAGCCTTTGCCGCTGTTGCCCTCGTTGGACTTGAACTGAATCCAGAGCTTGCGGGAGCGAGAGGTGAATGCGATGGGCCTCTCGTAGGTCTGACATGTCTCATAGGTGGTGATGGACGTAGAGAGAGCTGGAGGAAGAGCAGAAAATATGTTTGAATTGTCATGGTTTGCATTTTGCTGTGTCTCCCTGTCTTGCCTCCCTGCCCCGTTTGGTTTTGTTTCTTGTGCCCTGTTTTCTGTATTTCATGTGCATTTTGTTCTTGGTGGTGTTCTGCCTGTGTCTCTTGTGTTCTCTCGGTCTGGTGCTGTCCAGTCTTGTGGTTTTTGTGTTCTGGGTCTTGTTTTTTCATCTTTTCCTGTTTGCTCACTGCTTTATTTTGAATCCCCTTCTCTCCTCACATGTCTGTCACTTGACTTCCTGCCCTTGTGTGTTTCCCTCCTGATTACTTGCTCCGCACCCAATTAGTTTCACCTGTCCCCTGTTAGTCTCCTCACCTGTTTCCACTCCCCTGTTCCCTCACAGTGTATATATACCGGTCTGTTTCCTTTGTTCTCTGTTGTGTCGTCTGTGTTACGTTGCTAGCCCCTGTGTTTCTACCTGTCCTGTGCTCCTGCCTGTCTGTTCCTGTTCCCTGTGTTTCCAAATAAAGAGTCTTCCCATCCACACTGCTGATCTCCTCTGCATCATTGGGTTCGAACTTCCCTTCCCCGCACATCAACCGTGACAAGAATAGTACTCCTCCACATCCATTGATTCTCTAGGAGTATGATGCTGATTTCAAATGTATACTTTAGATCTTTTGCTTAGGGGCCTCATTCCAGAAATGTGATGAAAATGTTACTCTCCTTCTTAAGACTCTGTGTCTCCTTTGGCCCACACTGCATATGGCTGTGTTCAGATCTGCCCAAACCAATCATGCCAAAGGGGGGAACAAGCTAGAGTCTAATTCAGCTGGACTAAACAACATACACATTCTTAAAAACAAACCGAAGCTTTTGGTTTGTTCCAATCAGCAACCATTTTCCTCAAAAAATCAAAACCCTGGTGAAAATCCCAAAAAATGTTGAGATTGTTTTGTCATCTGCTGGTTCCACGGTTATAAATGAACTGTGAAGCTCAACTTTGAAGACAACACAGATGACAAGTCCTAGAGGTTCTCATCAATCTCTGCTGATGACCATGTGGTAAGGCTCAAAGCTCCAGAAAAAAACAAGTAGTCTGAATTGACTTAAACTTTGGTTTGGGTGTTGTTACAAGATACTATATCCTGCCAATGGAGAAAAATTTGTGTGTGTGTCGTGACAGCATCATTAGTGTCTTTCCTGCATGGTTAATGGTGTGTAGAGGAGGATTGTAATGCAGACACAGAGATAAAATGTCTCATTGATGTGCTGACAGACGAAACCTAATGGTGCACACAGAGGAACACACAGTATGTTGTTGATGGGCCTTAACAGTCACATTTGAGGGATTCGTTCTTGTTTTTGGAGGAAATGATTTATGAAATCAGATTTCTTTTTTACCGCTCTTCCTCATGACGAGTACGTCTCCACACTCATCCTCGATGGGGAGGAAAATCTCTGGCACCACGATGAGAATCCGCCTCTTGTGCGGTGGGTTAATGGTCCAGACACAGTCCACGTTGGATGGGTAATCTCCAGGGTAGTTTGGAGACTCGATGTAACCTGTGTATTCCCCCAGCTCACCTCCACACAGCTGGTCTGAGGACGAATAATTGAGGCACTTTGCAATTTAAGTCAAACAACAGCATCAATGTCTTAACCTCTGACACTCATTATCAATCACCCTGGATAGCAGTTTCAGTAAATACTTCAGAAGCACACTAAATCTTAATGTTGAGCAGCTTTACTTTTGCAGTGGGAGACGTTGGTGGCACCGTCAAAGTCTGTGGTGGTGTTTCCTGGGCAGGTGATGCAGTAGTTCTGCCCAAACTCTGACTGGTAGGTCCCTGCAGGGCAGCGGATACAGCGGTGGGTACTGGAGTTGTAGTAATGTCCAGGAGCACAGTGCACTGTGGAGGAACAGGGGGGAGTCAGTGTTCACACAGTATCAACTCAAACACGAACAGCAGGCCATCTATAAGATCCATCACACAGCTGGGACATCATTCATGCTGAGATTACAAAACAGGCACATAAACAAATCACTGGAGGACTTTATCATATTGTTGTGCAAATTGCCTTCTAATACACAGCTGCACACGACTTTATTAACAATGAAACTGCTGACAAACGACTTGTTTGTCAGCATACACAGTTTTCATGTTGCAGATAAAACTGAGGAAGTTAAGCTATCTGCAGAATACTGAGCAGGACTTTGGTGGTGTGAGCTAAATGCGAACATCAGATCCTGTCATCGCCACAGCCCTCCATACTCTCCTCTCCCACCTGGACCAGAGAAACACTTAAATGCTATTCAACCCTCCAAGCTTGACATTGAACTGAAAGATCTGAAGCTCCACAGCAACTGGCTGGTTCCTGAACTTCATGACGTGCTCTTCTTCCTCCACAAGAATTTCATCAACACTGTACACCAGACTAGCACAGTTATATATTTACATTATACTGCTTTACTTTGAACTTCATTCAAACTTATTTCCTTTTTATTTCTCCAAAGACCAAAGAGATGGAGTGTTTGAACATAAAAATAATCCTTAGAATACTTGATTCCGTGGTATGGACAAATAAATGCTTGTTTAATAACGAATTTAGCAAACTGACATCCACACAGCTCCACTCAAATAAAAGTCAGTCATTTTGGCAAACAGCAGTGTTTGATGAGAATGTGTGAGTTGTAACTGTAAGAAAAACTGTATAAAAGACATACACCCTGGCACACACTGACACATGAACACCACGACACACAGACACAAAGCCTCACCTTTGGCCTCACAGTCCCTGAAGGAGACGGCGCCTTCATACTTGGTCATGAGACCTCCCCCACAGGGAAAGCAGAGCACCCGCCCTGGTTCTGGCTGGTAGGAGCCCAGGGGACAGAGCTGGCAGGGACGGAACCCGTCAGCAGAGAAATGACCTGCTGGACACTGACCTGAGGGAAGAACAGAAGAAAATCACCATCTTTATTTGGCTTTTCTCAGTCATTCACTTAAGTAATCTGTTACTTTTGTCTCTACAAGACAGTAGCTCACAGAGCTATTTGAAGTGCTGCATTAAAACAGAGTAAGAGGTTAATGTCTGTCTGATCGCAGTAGGTGAATACACCACCTCTGGGCTCTCCCGTGGCTGGAGATCAGTTTACATTAATGGCCACAAGGTGGTGCAGTGTTGCCAAGGTTGAGAGCACTTCTTTTACTGCACTCACTGACTACTGCTGTACTTTAGCTCCAAGGGAAATTAAAATGTTCAGCAATGACACATTCTGGCAGATAAAAGAGGGAAACAAAAGCCTACGGTTGATTGGCAGTCAGAAGACAGAGCTAAGGTAATGAGCTGTAAGTCCTTCAGTCAGAGCTGCTCCTGTGTGTGAACGCCATCATTACTAAAACGTTTCACTACTGCTGCTGGAAAAATGCCACATCTGGTGAGTTACCTCCGCACTGAGACACGTTCTTGGCTCCAGCGATGCCCTGTCCTTCGGTGCTGGGACACGGCTCACAGGACAGCTGACCCACCATGTCCTGGTATGTACCAGGGGGACACTGGACACACTGCTCCTGCTCCCCACTGTAGAACGTCCCCACACCACAGCTCGCTGAGGACGAGGACACAGGAGACCACTTACTTTCTGTTTCCCACTGGCTTTCCTCATGATGACAGCGGTGTAATGACACCACATGACAACTTACCACACTTTCCGTCTCGGAGGACCTGTCCCGTGCTGCAGGCCTCGACACCGTCCACAACCCTGGATGGTTTCTGGGCCACCTCATACTCTGTCCCAGAGAACTGGATGTAGAACTGCTGTTTGTTGATGGACTTCCTGAGCGTCCGCATGGCGCTTTGCAGCTTCTGCTTCATCTTCTCCCGCACGCAATCCACGTTACATGAATCTAAGGCAAAAATTCAGAAAGCTCAGTTATTGAGTAAGTTCACTGTGTTCAGTAAAACTCCAATAAAAGAAAGACAAACTGATTCTTTTTTCTGAAAGCCTCTTTTTGCACATGTTCCTTTAAAGGCCTTATCCTAAAAATGTATATTGTTTCTATTATGTACTATTGTATTCTATTATACTTATCTATGTGTATATGTATTTGTATATGTGTTTTATTGATACTGTTACATACTAGATACACAAGTGTGGCAGTAGGCTGTTGATCCATATCTAAATTCATATCAAAATATATATTACATTCATTTCAGTGCAATAAAACAGGTAGGACAGAACATCACACCTGAGGCTTCCTCTTCCTTCATCTCCATCTCAAACTCAGCTGTGATATGGGAAACCTCTTTCGAAGGAGATTTGCGTCCTCGTCTGCGCTTCTTGGACGAGTCACACTTGAGGTTAACAAAAGTCACCTGGCAGTCGTCGGTGCAGGGGAACTGGCCTCCTTTCAGACAGTGAAGAATGAGGAGGAGGAGTTGAAGAAGAGGAGTCATAAGATAAAAGGTCAAGATCATTAATGTGTTACGATTAAGCACTAGAGATGAGTGGATTTCTGGGAGGAACAGAGATTAAAGTTAGTGTTTGTAAAAGGACCTGATCCAGTACAACTCTAAATGTGAGAGGTTCTTTACCTTGCAGGTTCTGCCTGGATGAATCTCTGTGTTTCTCCTTGTTGCGAGGTCTCAGGTGACACTTTGCATCTTTGATTTTAAACCTGGCCTTCTGTTTGATGGGCGGGGCCAGCGTGTCTTTAATTATTCATATACAGCAGAAACAAACAGGTGTTAATCAAATAACAACAGGTGCATAAAAGATTTGTGACAAATCAACAAAGCTATTATTTTTTGTTTTATGACCAAAGTTTTACCTGACCAAATATTTTATTTCAAATATTTCTTTTTTTCTTTTCTTTTTTTAAGATTAAACTTTATTAATCATTAAGTAACGTACATTATCTTTTATTGTCAAAATTGTCCAATGTAAGCAGCTGTGAACTTCTTCTTCTAACCTGACAGCAGGGGTGATACACACACACACTCACTATTCACCCCCATATCCCACCTCTGTCTCCAAAGGCCTCACAATAAATCAGTAGAGAATAGTTTCTGCAGAGACGAGGAAAGAAATATTCTTTACTAATGTTCCACCCACATCCACAGCCTGAAGGAACAGGAAATGCAGGGAATGAACCCTCTGGTCTCTGTAGTGTTTCACTGTCTTCTGCTGCTGGCTTTATGGCATTAATAACTTAGCTTATGTACATATAACTCTGATTAAGCCACCTAATCAGACAGTCCCATAGACCACCTACAGGTATCTATTACTGTGTGAGTATTTGGGAAGAAATCTGAAAACCAAAGCTTGAGAAATGGAAGCGACTTCAGCTAACTTCAGCGACTTCTTCTAACTTAGAGACTTCAGCTGACTGTCTCTAAGTTAGAAATGATTCAGTTACACCAAAGACCAGACTTACTCTGGCTTTTGTGCCTGTTTTTCATGCTGAAATCCAGATAAATACAGTGTATTTGTCAAACAGATTGCCTCAGCCATTTTGGTGCCCTTGGCGAAATTATAGTTTGGTGCCCCACAGATTTCTTTTCTCACAACAGCACACATTGAAAGGGCGACACTTGAGGATGCAAATCATTACTATTTTATTTCAATTACTATTTTAGTATCTTTTTAGGGCATGTAGCAGTGCCCCCTCCAGCAGGTGGCACCCTGTGCGACTGCTAAACGGCCGATGCCAAGAGCCAGCGCTGCCTCATTGCATATGCATTTAAGAGAGGATCGCACAAATAATAAGAGATGTTTTAACAGAGGTTTATCGTGTATTCGCTGGAATTACTGAGGTCACACTATTTACAGCTGTCAGTCTTGTGGCTTTTGAAAAGGAGGTGTAAACACAACACACACAGATTTACACAAACCACAAGGAAGATTATAGAGGCCAAAAGAAACATGTAACATGCTTTATATCCCTAAAGACTGACTGTCAGACAGAAACATTCAGCAATTAGCCTGTTATTAAGGAATACAAATGGCTACAGCAGCAGAAACAAATGGGGGACAGCTGTTGTGGTTTGTGTTCATCAAGCTTGAGTCTGAGCTTGATCAGTGAACCATAAAATCATAACAGGCTGTAACGTTTTTTTCCCTTTTGTTAAGACATTTAAGTGTGCATCTTGTGTCTAGTGTCTGTTTTGTGCATCCTTGATTTGTCTTATCTCATCTTCTTTTCCTACCAAGCGTCTTCATTACCATGCATCATCACTCATAATGTACCAATAATTAGTTATGTACTGAACATTATAGTATCATAATTTTATGAGTGATATTTTGTCTAATGTTTTTTCTCATATGTAAGTAAATATTTCACTATGCTGATTTTCTTTTCTGGGCTTAGTGATCTAATAGAAATCCCAATGCTGATCAACAGTTTCTTAGTGAAGCTGGCCCTGAATACTACATTTCCCATCATGCTTGGCCTACTGTACCGGCACAGGTGGGTAAGGCAGTGGTGGCATTCCTCTTCTGAGGAGCTTTACCAGGCTGGACGGGTACTCCACAGCTCAGTGTGTAGCTGTTCTCCGAGTCTGTGAGAAACACACAAACACAGCAAGAGCAGAGCAATCAGACATGATGATGAGAGGTTCAGGAAGCGGAGACTTTTTTTTTCTTTTGGCTGAAGGACCATCTAACATCTGAGCGGCGTGTATGTGCGCGGGTATCGAAGCATGGGTGTTTTACTTGGATCCTCAGTTCTGAGCATTAACAGGAATTTTATAAATGCTGTGTGAACTTATTATCCTGCCCCCAGAGGGAACTCTGCTGTTATGTGACCTTACACTCTGATTGAGAATTTAAAGCCCAAATGAAATATTTTAGAATTCTGTCTTTCTATCATGATTCACACATACACCCACGGATGCATTTCGAGTGAGAAGTGAGGGATGAAGTCAACAGAGGTCATAAAAGTGAGATGATTAAATAAGAGCCGGGGCTGCATTCAGCCACAGGAATTTACATGGCTCCCACCCCCTAAAATTAAGACGCCTCCAAAAAGACAGAAAAACAAATATTTCACTTCATGCCTGAGAGCTATCCATCATTCTCACACTATGGCTGCCAAGTTAAACGGAGCGAGGGCCACGCTATGGAAAAAATGGCGTAATCAAAGAATGTAATCGATTTACAGATGTGTGTTAAGTACTATCACAGGAGGAGAGGCCGGAGTGCCAGCCAAAGTGCTGAGATGAGGGAAGCCAAGAAGGCCTTGTAGAGTGAAAAACACATCAGTCTGAGTGGAGAGCCCCCTGAGGAGTCAACAAATATGAGCGCCTTCACAAAGCATCAGCGGCGTGGAGAGGTCAGGATGGTACAGAAAGCTGTGACTGTGAGCTGTCACCACCAGAGGGCAGCAACATGTGCAGCATGACGGCAAAATCTGTTCACCTAAGACGTTCACACGAGGAGAATGGACCTCAAACTTAAAATCTCTTAAAATATGAAATATAGTTTTGTTCTTTTTTTGCAGTGTGCTTCCATTGGGATAAGGGTATATTGAGCAATTTCACAAGAAATATGTTTCCTCTGCTCTGTCATTTTTTTCTCCAAAGCAATCTCCTTTGCACCCTGACTGCTTCCAGACCAAATATAAACGGACACACACTTAATTAAATCTCCTGAATTCCTACTCTGAACTGATGGAGAAAAAGTGACGGGACAAAGAGAAAGGAAATAAAACCAAAGCTTGCAACCAAGATTAATAACATCATTGTCGCTCTGTATTACAAACCCCCGCCCTGAGACAGACAGAAAAAACCCAAAGATCAAAAAAACTTCATAATTCAACCTCAAGTGTAATGACATTTTGTCCTTCCCTGTCACAAATGATTGTGGCCACAGTGCCGTGGATTGTTAGGCTGTTGGCTCTGGATACTGCAATAGTAACTTCACAGCTCTACAGATATTTTAAACGATTTTGTGTAAGTAAGAAGAATCACTATCACTTCAATCAGAGAACGTCTTTTATTTAGACATATCTTTTAACTGGGAAATCACAATGAGGAAGAAGAATGACTTAAACTGAAAAGATTTAGGTGTGTATGTACTGTTTTGTTTTATTCTCTATAGAACTCCAGAATTTCTTTTATTCTATTATGTCTAGCATCTTAGCATGCCAGCATCTGATAATTAGTAGTGAACACAAAGCACAGCGGAGAATAACGGTGATCAGTTTTGTGAGTAAAATATTGGAAAAAAATACATTTTGACCTGATGGTGGTGCTATAGCAAAAGGAAAGAAATCAATCAACTTCATCCTCTGGGTACCATTAATGTCTGTACAAAAGTTCATGACAATCCATCCACTATTCGTTGAGATATTTCAGTCTGGCCCGAAGTGACAGACCCTTTGCCAGAGAGCCTGATACTACCATCCCTAGAGCCATGCTGCTAGCACTGAACATAAAAAATGACAAATGTCCATCAGGAGGTTTGCAAGTTCCACTTTGGTAGGCAGTACATGATAAAGCTGAATTCTGGAACTGCAACTGGCAAATTTGGTTTCGTATTTTCTCCTAATGACGTGTTTTGTTGTTTTAGCAGTACAATTCATCAAGTTTATTATTCAAATATTCTTAAATCTTTAAATAGTCAAAATATAAAAAACAGACGTGTTTGTCTGTATTTTTGTGGTGATCAAATGAACTACTTGGTGTGTGTGTGTGTGTGTGTACCTGCGAGGAACAGGGCGTTGGAGGGGCAGGACAGCGAGCAGACCTCTGCCCCTCCACTCTTGGTGCAGGTCAGCTGGGCTCGGGGCACTGGCTTCCCATTGGGCAGACACTTCACCGCCTCTGAGGAACATACAGAGTCACATCACCATGACAACCACCTGGACACACACACATACACCTGCGTTCAGGCCCGCTCTGTAGAATCCACCACGATTACACGCACAAGGTCGGTGCTTACCGATGCAGTCTTTCTTGTTCCAGTGGAGCTTCTGTCCAGGCGGACACACACACTCATAGCTTCCTTGGGTATTTATACAGCCGTACTCACAGCTCCCATTGCTGATGCTGCATTCATCGATGTCTGAGACACAACCACAGAGAGCAAACAGCGAGATAGATTAGAGTAGACAAGAGCTCTGGACTAGAGGCATGTGATGTCCACACCATGCAGTGTTAGTAATTTACTTATCTATTTTGGTACATAAGACATGAACAAACTAATAATCACTAAACTTCAGTTTTGGTTAAGCACATGTATTTTTATTCTGGCTTAACGTATGACAACAGGTTTCTAATTTGAGAGCGTGCAACACCTTGTTTCTCCACATGGTGCAGAGTCATCTGCCTAAAACATGAGGCAACTTCCTGTGTTGGTCAAATAAATCCTCAACTTTACTAAATGATATTTGTGTCCCCACATGTGCTGCTTGGTCCATAACAAGGCCCGTGTGGTCTATTCTATTCTATTCTATTCTATTCTATTCTATTCTATTCTATTCTATTCTAATACTGCAATGGCTCGAGTGCTCTTGGTAATTTAGATTTTTTGTGACACATTTCACATGAACCGTAGTGCTTTTTAGAAAGCAGCTGTAGAAATAAGTGTTCAGGTAGTGGACAGGAAGCAGACTGATGGATCTGTACCATTTACAACAAGTAGTTGTTGAGTGGGTCTTAGTCCAGGTTAGTGCCTCTTGAAAGAGAGGAGTGATAAAAAGTTAGAGTTAGAAATGAAGAAGAGGACATAGGACAGATGATGTCAGCAGCTGGGTGGGAAAATGAAGAGAGGAGGTCAGGTGAGGGAAGAACTGACAGGTGAGAGAGAGAGGAAGGAGACAAGGAGCACAGGTTGGAGCACATTGAGAGAGTATGACAAGAGGGAGAGAAAGAGTAGGATAAGAGGAAGTCATCAGAGATAGTTCATGGTGCTGTTCATTTCCATTATGTTATACTATTGCTGTCTCTCTTATTCTGTCCATCATTTCATATCAATCAGTGAGGGCTAAATAATAAAAAAGCTGGACTGTTGCATTAAACTGCATTCATCAAGTGTACTTAACAACCTGGTAACTGTACCGATCCATTGATATACACACATCCTGCTGCTGATGCTGACTCCACCTTTCAACCAGAACTGCATGTGTTGACTGAGCAACAGGTGTGTGACAGCATACACACGTAATATGCAAAGAAATGACCAACCCCTAACCCTGGAAAACACACACACACACACACCACACACACACAGAGTCTCACGCTGCATATACACAAAAAGATTCGTGCACACAAAAACAAATTATACAGACACGAAACTCAGTGAGAAGTTATTCAGGGGAACTGAGGTGTGAGAGCGCTTTCAGCAGTGGCCGCCTGCACACACTCAGTGACCCCCTCACCTTCACACTCTGAGAGGCATTTAGCTTTCAGACATTTTATCTCCTCTGTCACACACACTTCATCTGTGTCAAACAGCCCAGTCTCCCAATGCTCTGGGCAGCGGCACAGATCTGAGCACAGTCTCACCTCCGCAGTGAGTGAGGCCGTACAGGATGTATCCCTTGTTGCACACGCACTCAAAGCTGCCAGGGTAGTTGATGCAGGTATGGTCGCAGGTTCTCTCAAAGGAGCATTCGTCAATGTCTGAGGGAGACCCAAGAGATACAGAGAAATACTGAAGCTTAATGCAAAGGAAAGTGCTGAGGAAGTGATGTCATCATTGACTTGGTAAAGAGCTATTTTTTTGTTCATTCAATCATTGCGGTTTTCAGTACAATAAAATGCCAGAATCCAGTGGCTAATCTAAAATGCATTACTTTAAATGTAACACATACATATATTTTCAAGGGGAAGCTGTATACTGTCCTCTGTGGCTATAATGGTGATCCCGATCTGCTGTATTACCTTTTGCATTTCAGCAGCAAGGAAGTGCTCAGCCTCTGTTGGTTTCTCTTTTAACTTTTTAACTTAACCTGTATGAACCAGAAGTTTGATATCTGCTGTTTTTGACATAAGTGGTTGTATAATAGCACACGAAGGAGTGAAAGAGGTGAAAGAAAATGAGAAACTTTCTACTGCTATTTATGTAAAATCGGTTCTTCTGCATAGATTTGGTTTTAGTTACACTGCTTAACACGGTTTGTTTTTTTATTACATGAGCTTATTATTTTGTAAGAGGGAGATCATCTTATATATATATATATATATACACACACACACACACACACACACATATATATATATATATATATCCCGTAGTAGACTGACAGGTTGGGTTCTAATTCATATTTATAAATCTGTTT
>JBAJHX010000002.1:16500043-16526218 GCA_037176925.1 Amniataba percoides | reverse complement strand
TATATATATACACACACACACACACACACACACATATATATATATATATATATATCCCGTAGTAGACTGACAGGTTGGGTTCTAATTCATATTTATAAATCTGTTTCCATACCAGCAAATCAAAAATCGTCTTATTTTTTGTGGTTATCGGTGAAAAGCTGCAGCACTGCTGGATTCCACACACTTTAATGGAATTATGAAGCGGCTGAGTCATAGTTTAAATCAGTCTAATGAGAGAACACAGGTTCAGGTCAGCAGGGTGAGGGGTTTACAGAGATTGCAATCTTAATGACTCATTTAAGGACAAACACAGGCTGCTCACCGAGGAGTAAAGAGGCCATCTCATTAATCACAGTGGACATTATAGTCAACAAACATGAGTTCCATGCTAAACTAGGACAAGAGCTCATTCTAATAAACTGGTCCGGAAAAACTTCACTGGGCTGAGGTTGAGATGGCTCACATTCGCTGTTACGTCAATGTCTGTGTGCGCATGTGTGTGTGAGTGTGCACGACTGCCTGCGCGTGTGTTTATGTATACTTCTCCAACACCAAATATTATTAACCTTTCAGGAATGGAGGCCAGCGTTTCAAGCTCACCTGGTTTATTTCAGGCTGTTCTGCGGGGCTTTACAGGGTCTAAAAATAAGATATGTTATAATGGAGTTTGTTATGTGGAGGAAGTTGTTAAGGCCTGGATGGTGGCTCGGTAAATACTCCAGGCAACTGTCCGTGTGAGGACTTAGGAATAGCTTGTGTGTTTGGAGCTAGCCCACAAGCAGAGTTTACATAAACTGAGCCGAGCGCACAAGAGTTGTCTACAGCTGTTAATGTAAAAGGAACATATATAAAATAAATGTTGGTTTCTGGTTTGGCTGATGTGTTTTTCTGTGGGACACACCTTCAGACATGATGAGCTGTTTTGACAGTGATTTCTGCCTTTCTAAACATTTCGAATAGACAGAATAATTTGTGTTGCTTATGCAACTATGGCAAACCATTCATCTCTCTCCTTTGGTTTCTTTGCCAGTTCTGGCACATGCGCTAACACGGGGATGTAGAGTATCACCAGGAGCTATTTTCCCTGGAAAAGCTCACTGGCACAGAAAGAGCTGACAAATTAAACATTATATTTCATTTTAAGGTCACGTTGAAGCTGAACAGCCCAGATGTGAGTAGATGGGACGAACCTGGCAGCTATTAGCGGGCACAGTGGCAAAGGTGTGTCAGAAGTAGGCACTGATGCTCTAATGTGGCTAACAAAACTCAACAGTATATTATTAAAGACTCCAAACGCACCACTGATGATGCACACTTAATCCAACACATAGACACACACGTGCACACACTGTGTGGCGGTTTTGGGCCAGGGACAGAAGCACCTCGGGGTTTTGTTGTTAATAAATATGTTTTTTTTGTCTGTCTGCTCTCCTGTCTCACTTGCTGCGACTTGTAAGCAAGAATCTGCCTTCAGTCTTGGAAAGATAAGCGCGGATCACAAAGACGCTTCTTCATGTACACAACACACCCAACCAAAGTCGGCTGCAACAAAGCGCAGAATATATCCTCAGGGAAAGATGACTTTGAAGCTTTTTCTCATTTATGGATGTATTTATTTATTTTATTATATTCTAATTTTTTTAATGTTATTATTATTTTTAATTTTAATCTATGTCCTGAATTACTTACTGTCTGTTTTCCTCTGTGTGTTTTCACTGCTTTTGTGCCATAAATTTCCCTGCTGTGAGACTAACAAAGTAATCTGAATTTGAATCTGACTTTGAAATATTCAAATGGAGCAACTGCTGGCCAACATGTGGCACTCCATCAGGCACAAAGCCATCCAGAGTCAGCAAGCATCCTTTCTGAAACATTTCTTCTGATTTTCTTTAAAATGATTTTCTTTCCTGGTGGGCTCAGTCTCAGCTGCAGCTGCTAATCCTTTGCTAACTTTGTTGAGGGCGAGAATGCATAAAAAAAATAGGCCAATAGCAGCACAGCTGATAAAAGTGTTCCCTGTTTGTTGCCATTTTTTGCACTAAATGCTTGTTGGATTTCTGTGGTTATCAAAGATCTAACACATTTGGCAGAAAAGCTAAAGTTTTGCCAGGCAAAGCCAGAGGAACCCAGACTGAACCGTTCTGCCTCTGAGTGTGCTTAGACCTGACTGCTGGGTGGCACCCTGATGACACAGTGAGTGTGTGTGATTGTCAGTCTCTGACCTTTGCATGTCCGTTCATCAGTGAGCAGTTTGTGGCCTTTCTGGCAGCTGCATTCGAAGGAACCCACTGTGTTCCGGCAGAAGTGATCACAGCCTCCGTTGTTCTCCTGGCATTCGTCGATATCTGTGTGGAGAACAGGATGAGAAACAGAGAGGCCATCAGTAAATGCCAGTGTGCGCCAGACCTCGAGCCATGATTAAGATGTTCACCTGATTCCCATTTCAGATCCAGCCAGTGTGGCAAAGCGGCCTATTGTCAAGTGAGAGCCTGACCGTAAATGGTGGCAGACAACAATTGCAGCTTGGTTTGACGTACTTTTAAACTGGAAGTTGTCAGAATGTTTCTCCAGAAATACCCCTGTAGATTTATACCTGCTAATTGAAATTACAGTGTGCTATGAAAGATGAAGGACTTGCAGCTCAAAATAGACTAAACAGGATGCAGAGGACATGAATCTAGAACATAACAGTAACACTGTGTGTGCCTGCCAAACTACTTTCAAACACACAAAGACAAAAAAAAAAAACTTGTCAAGCTGGGTCAAGCTGTTCACCAAAACACTTTCAAGTCACTTTCTGTAAGCAAGGTTTCCACCTTCTTTCAAACCACACTCCCATCATGCTGTAGGGGAATCCACTCAGAGCAGCAACAGGTTACACAAAACAATGAATATCCTTGGTGCGGTGTAACACACAGATCTGCTGTAATTTTCACTGAGTTAATGTTTTTCTTTAATAGTTTTATTGACATTTCCAAATAAGGTGCAATATTTCAGCGTGTGTGTGTTGAAGCAGCAGGCTACACAGAGTGTTTTTAACAGGGCTGCAGCTGTGTGGATCAGTCTTTGGAGGTTTAGCTCGGGGCTTGTTCATAGAGATCCCGCTGTCTCATCCCATGATACGCTAGTTACCTGGAACTAATGGAGTCTAGCTGCTGGGAGAGAAGGAGGGTAGAGACAGACAATCACTGAAAAAGAAGTTGTTAAAGCTCCCTCTTCTTAAAGAGTCGGTGTTTGCCACCATTTTTTTATCTGATCCCCCTCTATCTGTGAATCAGGACCTTCCCTGGAAAGCACAGATGCTCATCATCAGTTTTTGAGATTAAAGATGCCCTGGACAGAATTAAACTGCCGTGTGCAAAGCTTTTATTTCTACTTCGGGAGCACAAACAGAAACCAGACCTTTTGTGGTTTTGGGAGCAAAAAAAAAAGCTACAGATAAAAGGAAACTATGAACAGAGGCAGCACTGAAAGTAAATGTGCTTTGAGAGAAAACTACCCAAATGAATAAACAATAGGGGTATGATTTTATGAACATATCTGTAAACTGGCACAATTGTGATACTGAACTGATCTCCCAAACGTTTATTATTACACTGATCCAAAGTCTTCACTTTCTGTAACCAAAGTGTTTCCTTCATTGGAAAAAATACTGTAAATACTGAAAATAGTAGCAATTATGCTCCTAGAAACTATACGTTGGCAAAACAAATTAATAATACATAAACATAATTTCTTCATCGTGCCAGAGCAGAAAGGTGATAACAGTCTTCTTTGTTGCCCGTTACACCACCTTTGTAATTATCAATACAACTTCAGCACCTTAAACCTGCATGTGAGTCTGCAAAGTGGAACTGAAAGACAACTCTAAAACTGGCAGCAGTTTGGTTCTGAGATGGATTTCACAATCATTGTAAAACCCTGCATGAGACGGTGTTGAGATGCCGGTGACGAGCATTCACGTTGATCCCACAGTCAATCAAACAAACAGGCCTGTGCTCCTGGGAGAAAATGTCTGCTGAATCCCTGTGGAATAAAAGCTGGATATCTGAGCTCCAGCCCAGGTGTGGTGCAGCCATCCACAGGCAAAGATTCTGAAATAATAAGAAGGAGAATGCCCCCGAGACTGCATGCTCGGTGCCAGCTTTAAACCCGATCTGGTTTCACAAACCTATCCAACCCGCGGCGCCCCCACATGAACCCAAACTACAAAATCATGCCTCCAAATTGGTTCAATAATCATTTTTTTTTTCATATATACATTTTGATATTTGGTGTTGTCCATTCACAACAAGCACACCGCATGCAGATCATGAAGGTTTCTAGAGGAGGAGACGTGAAAATGAGAGAGAACACCTAGGAATGATTTGGAAGGTGGAGGAGGTGAGGGTGGAGGAGGAGCAGGAGCAAAGGAAGAGGGAGAGGGGACAATAGTCTGGCAGATTACACAGGCTAAGCCCTTTTTGATTGGTGCTCTAAGTGATGAAAACTGCGAGGGATTAACACCTAAGCCCTTGAGCTGGGGTGTAAGTCGAGCAAGACACCGCAGAGAAATGGAGGAGGAGGAGAAAGGGGGAGAGAAACAAGGGAGAGGATGGAGGTAGAGGAAACAGCACGAAGGGGCAGGAGGGAGAGAGAGTGGTTGGTGAAAGAAGGGAGAACTTTTTCATGTTATGATTTTCAGCATTTCTTTGCAAAACTATACCACATGTCATCAGGACACAGTTTAACTTGGACAGACGGTGGCCATCCATCTGCTTCTCAGAATATGTATACACCTCGATTTCAAGTGATCAAAATTTTCTTTTTTAAAACAGGTTCCTTATTCAAGACAGAGGTAAACAAAACCAGATTCTCACGTTTTACTGGCGACCATCAAATTTAAAAAGATGACTGTCATCATCAGATCTCATCAGACATTTCTAGCAAACTAATTCAGCTAATGTTAGCCCCTTGAACTGACATTACTTTTTAATGTTTGCAAAAAGAAAAGGCTTCTAGAGCGAACATTATTTTTAGTTTGCTGTAAACTGCCTTAACTCTAATCCATAGCAGGAGGAAAGCGCTGATGTTTGAGCATGTGCGAAATAAACTGAGTGGACAGTGGATGTTCGAGAGATTATTTTCATACATGTACATACGTCTTTACACAACATGTCCACGCTGACGTTAGCTTCGTAGACCTGACCAAAGACCCAACGCTCAGTTTCGCAGTGTGATTTTGCTGGATTGTAGTGATGTTAGAGCACTTGTCAACGATATACTGTACAATATCCTTGAAATGATCATTTCTACCAGCATATGCTCATCAAGTATTGGTAGGCGGTATGTAAGCCATAACTGTGGGCTGGTTTGCCAGGCTGTACTTACACCACACATATTTCGAGTATTTGAATGCAGAAGGGTGTAGTTTGATCAGTTCAGACCCAAGAGATGGGTCCAGATGAGTGGAGGGCACAGTGGAGTCCAGTCTGCGCTCTAAAATGGCCCTCAGTGTAGCGTGATAGGAGCCCTTCAGCCACTGTGTTTTTCCATCGGGGTAGACTCAAGCCTCCCTGACCTGATCCTCTCACTCTGTGTCCTCAGGGAGCTTCTGCTGAATGAACTCTTCATCTAAATATGGAGCCAAGGCAGGAATCCACAACGAGCTGGCTGCTCGCTGTGGTAAAAATGTAGTAAACTGTATGTCCCGCTGTGCCATGTCAGCAGCCTTTTAAAGGGATTGTCCCTCCATCTGGCTTAGCTAAAACGGATTTCCCATGGCTGGTGGGAAGGGAATGAGGTTGTGGGGTTTTTTAAGGAGAGCAGGACAGGTAAGGGCATTTAAGTCAAATGCAATGTCATACATGGAGAAAAGCATTTAGACTCTCTGCTCACTGCTGCCAATTAGCTGCTCTTGACTTTTGATTCAGACCATTTTGATTATTTCTGTCTTCTCAATGTCTCAGTGTTTTCTCCTCTAGTGCTCTCATGCAGCTGCCCTGAAATCAGTCGTGGCCATTTTCCTCCCTGTTCTCTTCTTTGATAGTGGCTTGTAGGACCGACCTCAGTGAGTTTAAGTTCAATCAGTGGGTGAACCTTCAGCATACAGTGCACACCTGCCAACCCAAATAATCCAGAAGTGAAGAGATTTTCAAGGACTTTTAAGATGATCTTTTTTTCCGCATCTGGAGAATTTTGAATGAATCAGTTCACAAGTTAACCAGGAGAAGAAAAGCTTCAAGAATGAAGAAATGAAATGAAGACAAACAGAGAAACACACACACATTCTGCCTCTGCCCACGTCGTCATCGCTCTAATGCCTCGGTAAAAACAGTGGATACCACCCCGGGTCTACCCAACACAGACAGACACAGCTTCGTAATTATTCTGGCTGCCACAAACACTGGCAGAACCACCGCATCTACCCACACTTAATGGCCACTCTGGGGACGGCTGAGCCTTATAACAGGGTATATAATTACCTTTAATGGAGCTTAAATAAGCTTTGAGCTTAAATAAATACATTAAGCCTCGGAACATCTTGAAATGATAACGTTTAGAGAGAAGAGAGAAGAGAGAAGGAGAGAGAAGAGAGAGGAAAGATAAAGGCGAGACAGGAGAGTGGGTGAGAAGTCTAGCACAAGTTAGGAAAAGAGTTTTCAGCCACACTTTGTGTCTCTAACGCTCATTGTAAAGTAAAATAAACCGTGGGATGGATAAAAGGTGAGGTCCAAAATTTACTGATCTGATACTGATTGATCTTTAGCAGCGGTGGTGAAGTAAATGTAAGAACTGGCCAAAGGGAGGTGTGAGAGCTAAGGCCAACCTTTATCAGAAGGGTTTATTACACTGTAAGTATCAACATGTTGAGATATGTCAGTTGTGTGTATTGGCTTATTTTTGCAAAATCATAGGTCATTATGTTAAGTGTCTTGTGAGATTTTGCACAAATTTACATTTGCATTTTACATTTAACTGGACAGAGCAATGTATGAATGAGATGTTGAACCTTTGACTTGTTTGTGCTGCATCAGAAACATCTTAAATAAATTTCATGGGAACACTTCCAATATTTCCTGAAGTATTTCAGTCTACTAGACTGACCAAACTTGACAGTCACAGAGAGAATAAAATGATGAATACATTCTGTGTGTTCACATGAATGGGCACCTTGATGTGATCTTGCACAAACATCTGGGATGCCAGAGGACATGGTGCCTGAGGCATTTGTTAACAAGGACGCTCCTAATGAACTAATTAACGCTTTACATTGGACTGCACACGAACAGCACTGAGGGATAAAAAAAACCCCACACAATGTTGAAACACGCACATACACACACATACACAAACAGCGGTGATGTTACGTCTCTCACTCCAGCGTTTTCTCCACTAATGCCCAGCTCTTTCCATCTCTGTCTGCCCTTGTGAGAGAAGAGTCATTTGTCACTTTCACTAAACAAGACCTCAGTGTCTTTCTACACACACACAGACACTCCGACTGTCTCCCGGGATCCATCTCTGACATTTACTCTAGACAATCAATATCTCACTCTTCTCCTCGATCAATAGTTCCATCCTTTGCCAGGAGCCGTGTGTCTCTGAATATCACGCAGCTCGAACAGACATTTCGCATCTCTCGCTGATAGACTGGCTCTCTGCTGCCGCCTTTCACTCAGGTCTCAGAAAGCCAAATTTAGTACTGTTTAGGGCTTTTTTAAAGCTACCCGGAATTGGATTTAAGAGCATTTTAACAACCAGAATCAAGAAATAAAGAGGCTGGCAAAAGCACTGTATTTCCAATTGAACATAGCTAATGAAAGTTCTGAGACTATAACTGGAAAATGAAACAAATGTTACAAGGAAATTGTTTAGAACATGTTGTGAAACTTGATACAGGACGTTGAATGAAAACACAACATCATACTGTCTGAATTCTTTTCTATATACAAACTTATTGTGATGAGCAATAAAGCTCACAGCTACACATTTAAGGTCACTTGCTAAGTTTTGTTAATGCTACTGACTCTTTCCAGTGTTTGCATAAATAGAATCAAACATTCTGTTAGTGGTTTTTATTTTATTTAAGATGAAACACTGCTATGAAAAGCAGGTTTCTCAGCCTCGACTGGCCACATTTATAAGTCTCAAAAATGTTCTGACCTCAGCAAAGAGAAAGTGTTAAAGAGAGAAGAAGGCAGCGGAATTTATGGAGAATCCTCAAAAGAACATGTTAATTAATGTGTTTTTCCATCCACTACTGTTGTGTATGTGAACATTAGGAGTTGGCTGCATCAAGACATGCATCAACATTTGGTGACACTCGCTCTCCAGTCTGGTGACATTACACCACCGCAGAAGAAGAGGAGATGATGTCATAAAAAGAGTGCCAGTTGGACCTCAAATGAACAAAAAACACGTGGAAGTCTGATGGAAATACGACATCTCTGTTAGCTTCCTGAATTAATGTCATATGCTTCACATTATTAGGATTTATTCACCAGTTTGCTTCCATTGCACTTCACATTGTGCTTTTATTAACACACCAACTTTTCTGCTCTTACCAAGTATAAAAACTATTTCTGGTGTTTCTAATCAGTTTTGTGAAAATTGAAAATGTGCAACACAAAAAGGCTGATTAACTCTTTGCTGATAAAGCACAGTTGTAGGACTAAACACACAGTTACACTATCAAGAAAATAAAATATTTTTGCTATGTAGTGGTAGTACATAGATAAAATGTTGAAGCGATGGATCCTTGCCAGGAGCACAGCTGCTGTGACACTGTTCTGCAGCAGAGGAAGCAGTAGTGGAGTGATTTCAGTCTGTGGGTCAGCAGCTGGGTGACTCACCATGAAAGCAGAACTTCAGAATCAGCAGGCTGAAAAGTTCGCTGGTTGTGACCATTTATAATTCAATTCACTTCAGTTATCGGGTGAATTGATAATTGAAATGGCTCATCTTGTCTTCCATTTTAGTACAATATTTCAGTTATCCAAATAAAAGGCCTCCCAGACAACATCATTTAATTGAATTTACTGGTAGCTGAATGGTGACCTGGAGGAAATGAATTTTTTTCCAGGGTAGATATTTTGGAAGTGAACTCTTCACATACACTGTGCTCGCCACGGAGGAGGCTGAGGGCCACATGAGAAGGCTTTCTAACATCCACCTGGGCCAAAGGAAACAAGCCCTCCACCCCCTGCCTGCTTCTCTGTGAGCCTCAGGGCTGTGTTTGAGAAGTCCAGTGTTTGGAATGAGAAACCTGACTCCAGAAGAGCCCCCGATGCTGCTGCACAGCTCAGTGGCCTGATAAAGACCCACCAACTGAGCAAATTGATCAGCGCTGCAGCCTAAACCAAACACCACTAATGAGGGCGGAGGGAGTGAAGCTCCGACACCAGCGTGCGGAGTGCCAGACTGTTATCTGGCTAAGTCGCTGCTAAGAAAAAGACTGAAGGATGGAAGAGGTGCTGAAACAAACCCTGCAGGAATAAAACTCTTGCGCTGTCAACCACATTCAGACTTGCTTGTAGGAATGTGCAGCTCGTACCTCCAGGGTACGAGCTGCACATAGTGGACAGTTTTACCAAATATAGTTTTACCAAATATTTGCAGTAAAAAGCAATTAAATGGAATACATTTGCAGAAACCTGAACCTCTACAAATAATTACGGACAGAGTACAGGGGATCTAGTTTTCTTGGAGAGCATTGGTTTTCTTCGTAGTGTGTTGCCGGTGGAGAGGACAGACATCAGGCCGGGAGGTAGTGTGTATTTATTAAGGTATTAAACGACCCCAGCACTCGATTCTGTTTAATAACAAACACTCCACGGGTGCATACGGGCCAAGTGAAACTCTTGGTTTTACACAACAATAAAACAGCCAATTATGTGGGCCCGCTTTGGCAAGAGGGGGGACAGCCGGCCGTACTGCAGTCATGTAAGGTGATGGAAACCGTGACGAGATAAATACACCTGACGAGCATCAATGCGGAGGGGGCCACTGATCTTTGACTCCTCCCTGAGGAAACAGGGACACCCGGGTCCTAAGAGAACTTGTTCCAGCAAATGTGCACATTATCAAATATGATAACCAATGTAATAAACAATAAATATCATCACCAAGAACATCACACACACAACTGATGGTTAATGCCATTTTTAGATGGAATACATAACATTACTAGCTTTATTCATCTTTTTAAGTGATGCCTTTGTGTCATTCAGCCATGACTTTTATATGAATGTTCCTTGCAAATTCATTCAGAAATTTACAAAAGGAGCTGCAGTGCATTGGCATTTGGCAGCTGATGTGCGAATGGGTGTACTGGAGTTTGGAAGTAATATACAAAGAAACAAAACTATTTTGTCTTCTCTCACGGTGTGTTTTAGCCCATTTTGCCACTGAATGCTTAGGGTTAGAAATGACTGTGATCATAGGACACAGTCAGTCTTCTCAGAGTTCTTGTCTGCTAATACATTTTGTAGGCAATTTAGGTGGAGAATTTTGTTATCACAAGCACAAGCACAGGAATTTAGGATGGACCCTCATTTATCCCCAATTGTATCTTTTTTTGCCTGAACAAAGTTTTGCCACATCATTAACTTCATCATTAAAAATCAAAATATAAAGAAGAAGGCAAGTCTTACTGTGAATGTGCAATGTTTCATATGAGCATTTTGGCTGATGTCTAAAATATGGTGTTTTTTTAATCAAAGCAATGTGCAACAAAGTGCAATGGAAATAACTGATAAGGTACATGAAGTATGACAGTTATCTTCATGCATAAATGGTTATGTTGCTTTATTAGGAGTCGGCTGGTTTCCTGGTGAATGGATGTGATTGGTCCTGCACTCAGTTTGATCTCGTTGTGTATGTGCGTGTGTTTTCAGGTAGAGAAGGAATGCAGGCCAGTGGGGACGTGTCTCAGGTGCCAATGCACACCATGTGCTGTACAGCACACTACACCAACCACACGCTATCCACAGGAACACAACCACAAGCATACACACATGCACGCACACACACATGCATGCACACATGCACACAAATCCAACCTCCAATGAGCTTGTGTGTGCACAAAATAAAGACTAAGTGTGTGTTAATTAACCTACAGAAACAGACACACGCACACACATACAGTAACTCATCCAACCTCCAGTGTGCACCTTCTAATCAAACATCTGGAAACTGGAAAGAATTCCTCTTCTCCTCACTCCCTCAGTCTCTCTCTCAGTCTCTCTCTCTCTCGCCCAGTTGTCGGCACGAGAGCCCCGTGATGAGACGCCTCCTTGGGTTGGCGTGTCTGTCATCGTGAGAGGCTGAACCGCCTCGTCTGTCAGCGCAGATGAAAGGCTGGTTATCGGACTGGTGGGTTTTAAACATGCCCTACATAGTTTATATTGAAATGATTATGATAGACAGGCACGATAGGGCACATCCCCTTGGCTTGAAAGTGAGGAAGACGCAGACGGGGAGTGAGAGAGCGGTGGAGAGAGAGAGCTGTCTGTCTCTATCAAGCAATTTAGTGGCACATTAGATGAGACCACCTCACAGCGTGGCACTTATCTTGCCGCTAACTACCATGTTCAGTAAACTGCTAAATGCCAGCAATTATACTCCAGCCTGTGCGCTACAATACACTGCTAACGCGCCTGTGATTACATGTGCCACCGGAGTCGTCGCGCACCCACACATTCACATATGCACGCGCGTATAGGCTTCAGCAGGAGGTATTGATTGGCTAACTCCCACTGCAACCTGTGTGTGCTGTTGCCAAGGCTACAGAAAGCCTCTTTGACAGAGGAAGAATTTTACTGAGAGCCGTTAAGGCCTGATAAGTGAGAACAAGACTGAAGCACAAACTCTTACTCGTAATTGAAAATCAGAGCTGCTTGTCTGGGTCCAACCTGCCTTTTGCCCAGTGGATGGAAAAGCTCCACCCTGAACAGCAAAGGCAGTTGGTGGCCGAGGAGTTTAGAAAGCTGACCACATCACTGCAACATCTCTTGTTCAAGTCCGACCTGGGGCTGTTGTCACATTTCATCCTCCATCTCTCACTCCATGTGTAAGTAAGTAAATTAGTAAACTAGCTTATAATGATTGTATCCAGTGGGCACAAAATCCTGACTCCAAGGAAAATATAATGTACTGAAGGCAAGTTCACTTAAATCACAACATTTGCTGTAGAAAATATTTCCAACATAAGCTTTTCATATTGTGTCCTGTGGAAAGATATACTCCAGTTTTAATGTAATTTTTGATACATTGAGGACAGAAAACCCAATTCCCTTCACCTCCACTGTATTGGGATGGAGGTGGAAACCTCGGAGACAGATACCTCACAGCCTTGCCAAAAAGGATTAATGATTAGTAGATCAGAGCTGGGCCGTAAACCCTCACCTCTGGTTTTAAAACCTCACTTCAGACCCATGAGAGGTGACACACGCCTGCAGTAAGTGAGCCCTGCACATCATGTTTTAGCTGAGTTACAAACAGCAGCAGTAGTGTTGCAGGGCGTCTGACACCAAACACACTCAATAAATGTCACAGAGATGTTTTGAGTGAGTGTGTGTTTTCCTGCTGGGTGCCCAGGTGATAGATACTGATCGATGTGCGCTGCCTGTTCTGTGTCTCTCAGCTCCCCTCAGCGCTGATCCCTGCACATGGATTTATGAAGCCCGGGGGCTGAGCCACAGCCAAATTATGTGGGCGTGGCACAGCTGGACTGCACTCCTATCCATCTTCCCGGCTCAGTTTTTTTTCTCCCATCTTTCCACCACTGTAAATGCTGGGTTCTGTCAGGACCACAAATCACCTCGGGAGACAGAGTGGAAGTGTTCACACAAGCTGCTGGGCTTGAACTTGACATCAGAGCAGCGAACGAGATGTTCTCCAAACATGCGACTGCAGTGTTATATGACTGTCAGCAGAATATGCCACTGGGGCCACTTCTTTGGCCCTTTTTACAGAGCGACAAGTCCTGATAAGTCACGGTGGATGGATAAAAGGCCAATAACCTTACCTAGGTACTTATTTGAAACTAAACCATGATCTAACTAAACCAAATCTACACAAATCATTTTGTGCTGGAACAAACCTTGACCATAGCATTTGTCACATCATTAACATGTAATATGTAATCTAATGCAAACATGCAGCCAGACAGAGATCTCTAACAGGATAAATAGGCTGCATTCTTTGGCTTTGTACTTCAAATTAGGAAATGACTGATTTGTTCAGTCATCTAATTACATTTAGCATAGTAGTATTTACAGTAGTATTTTACTGCATATGCAGCTGGATGGTGCTGTTTATGTGTGTGCCATGGGTAAAAGAGGGAGAGAGAGAGAGAGAGAGAGAAAGAGAGAGAGCAAGAGAGAGCGAGAGAGAGAGAGAGAGAGAGAGAGACAGTGGCCAGCGTGGGCCTCACTGTTCAAACATCTTAAAGTTTGCCGACGCGTCGTCTGCGTGCCAGGCCTGAGACAGCTCCGGCTCCAGGACTTCACACACCTATATGCCACATTCTCAAACTGCCTGACACTCATTTCGCACACACACATATACACTCCAGAGAACACACACATACAGTATTACACATTTTATAAGAGCACCCTCACATCACACGAGGCGCCTGAATTCTGACATGCCAAGAATCATGTCGCTGTCACGTGACCCGCAGCCCGTTGCTATAACAGCTCTCATAGCTGTCTGTTACATGTAGGGTAATGTCCCGCCACTCCATCCTTCCATCCGTACAGAGAGAGAGAGCATCCAGAGGGAGGACCAACCAGCAACCATCACACATATGTACATGTGGCAGAGGAATGTGGACCATCATTGTCCTGCTTACAGTGACTGCAGGTAGACCAGAGAAAGTCACTGTAAGGCTCACTGGAGAACTTTTCACATCAGCCACACACACCAAAATGTAGTCATTATGTCAAAGTACGCATTTTTATTCCAGTTTGGTTAAAAGTCTGTCTTAGAACAACAGATGTTCAGCTGAACACTGAATTAGGTTTTGCCTGCTGTAATTGTTACTCCTGTTAACACTGGCTGTTAAGATCCCGTACTTGTGTACTTCCATTGGAAGTAAAGGGGGAGAAAAGCAGCAGTTCTCAAGTTAATCTTAAGCTGACATGAGATTTCAGCATTCTGAGTTGGTCAAATAAAGTCTGTTTTGTTACAGATTTTTGGTTTAAAATGACCTCTTTGTTTCCTCACTGAGCTAACAGTGGAACACAATATCAGACTAACAACACAGCAGTTTGGACTCAATTTACGTTGGACTCATGTTTAAAAGAGAAGGCAGTCTGAACAGGAGGAGTGATTATTGGCATGTCACTACTTCCAACAGAGTTGGAAAAATCCTGTAAAAAGCACCATATATCCTCTTACATGAGACCGAACTCACAGACAGAACGCCTCCTCCCGTGCAGAATGAAGCATCTCTGCCTGTAAAGACCAGCGTTTTACTCACTTTGAACCCGCAGGCCAGCATCACTCAGTGAAGCTGTTTGTTTAGAGTAGAACCAAAACACTACAATAATATGTCTGGGATGTTTAGGCTCACGCTGTGCCGGCCTTCTCTCCTCGGACCACCGTCATTGACGTCACCGGCGGGCGGTCGGAAGTGGAGAAACGCTCAGCGGCAAAATCAACAACAACAAGCGGTGGCGCTGGCAGTGACCGCGAACAAAGCTGCGTGCGGTTGGAAGTGAAGCGGATGGCGGGGTCGGCTTTGGCTTTGGATCACTCAGATACCAGTCATAGCAGGGTCAGGTTCATACACAGTGAACAGCAGCTGTGCACCGCTGACCCTTGCAGCGGGGCCGCAGGTCTCACGTATATTCCCACACTTTGATGTATCTACTGACCTTTGCATGTTTTGCCATCAGGTTGCAGGGTGAATCCCACGGGGCAGCTGCAGCGCACCCCTGTGGCTGTGTCTTTGCATGTCCTGTCGCAGCCGCCGTTGTTCACGGCGCAGGTCTCTGCAGAAAGCATGACAGAGACGCAAAAAGAGAAAGAGAAGGAGGGGGGTGTTAACATGTGACCCCTGCTTCTGAAACAGCATGAAAAAGAAACTGAAGAGACACTGAAGGTGATGTGGGTTGAGAAAAAGCTTCATGCAGTAAAAGAATACACAATCAAACAACATACACTAGGTTATAATGTATTCTTGTGTTTTCTAATGTAGCTTTGTCAACACACAGATGAAGAAATTACCGTACATTGTCATGAGGAGACACATTCTTGTGTGGAGATAAATACAGTGTTCATACAGACAGTCACAATCAGGATTTGTTCATCATTGACCATCATTACAACAAGACAAAAACACATGACACTGTGCTGATAAGGGAGGGTGAAGAACTCTTTGGCCCAGAGGTCTGTCCTGTTTCCAAACGTGACAAGAAATCAGTTAACACAAATGAAAAAGGTAGGGTTAAGGTAAATAGATAGAAAAATAAAGTTAGTGCAAGGTTGAGTGTTCTAAGTCTAGAACAGACTCGGCAGAACTGACGTGTATATTTTCCTCCAGAAAAATGTTCTTGTACGTGGCACAGATAAGGTTTGCTCGGACTTGTGAATATTGCCTGAGCTGATCCCAAAACAAACAGGAGCTCATGGTAACTCTAGCTCACCTGCCCAACCACTGTTGCTTTAGCAAAGCTCAACACACACTTTCCCAATGGGCCTGGAGAAGTGCTGAAGAGGCTGAAATTTGACATTGACTCGTGTTTGCAGAAAAGTATTCAATAAAACTACACCTAATAAGGAAGTTTTACTTAACAACAATTCTGCTTTTGGTGGGTTTGACTTATTCCATAGAAAATCCTACATGTTACTGCTGTGTGAATGAGTGTGTACGCCTCCCCTCTCTTGAAATTAAATGGGTTCATTTAAAATATAGCAACAAATAAATAAATGTTCCTCAGTCCCTGCAAAGTTGACATTTGAAATTCAGAGGATTTTGCTGGACAGAAACATGTAAATTAGTGATGTCCCCTTTTTTCCCATTCAATTAAAATGCCAGGATACTATGTTCCTGAGAGAAGTGAAGTAGGAAAAGTCCTTTCAGGCTGGCAAACACATCCACATCTAGAGGTCAAGGCATTAGCATAATACCCTTTCAGAACACAGTCACAAACACACTGTAGCCAAGATGGCTGATGCTTTCTATCAAGAAACAGGAAGCTAATTGTAGATTTGTTTGCGTTTCTTCATGCAGCTCCAAACAACATCAATCTCACGGCTTCTTCCCTTAATCTCTGTTTTCTAGCCGGCATTTCTTTCTCGCTGTGTTTATCTGTGAAAATCTGTATTGGACATTTGCAATCCGTCTCGTGTCTGGTTCTCTCTCTGGGCAAGTTCTGAGGCCAGATAGCAAATTATTTCAAATTCCAAACTGAGTCTTAAAGGGAGCGGCTTCTGTGGGCTTCCTAGATGTTGTGCAGTAGAAAAACATAGAGAGGAAGGACAGCTGGAAGGAGAGACGCTCCATCATCCAGGCATCCTGTCTTAATGGGCCCTGTGGGGTGAGTGTGAGAATGTGTATTGGTAAGTTAACTAATAACATAAGGTTAAGGTGTGCGTGCCCGCACAGGTGTATACAGTCAATAAGACTTTTGGTGTTTAAAGGTCTATGTGCGTATGAGGAGACTTGATGTGTGGAGGTGGTGTTTATGGGTCAGGGTGATTTATACATAGTACAGTGGGCCCTATCATTAGCTGAGGGTGAGTCCTGCAGAGCCCCTCCCTCTGCAGGCCACGCCCAAACCCTGCCCCAGGGCCAGACTGAGCGCACCATCGGCGGACTGATTGATGTGCTGGACAAGCCCCTCATATCCCCCTCTCCATCTAACACCCACCATCTAACCCTGCATACTTCTGTTCCAGCCGGGTTCCAGTGACGGAGCATATTTCATCAGGTCTCCATTTCTTCTTCAGTCACGAGGACTGGAATCGCCATGGATTTTCATCAAATACATGTTTTTGTTTACATGTTTGGTCATACTTAAAAGTATGACTCCAAGGGTGGATCAGATCACAATTTCACCACACTTGCAAAGACGATAATGGATTTTCTGGTTTGTGAACAGTGCTCACTGTTCAAGTAAATGGAAAAACTCAGAGGCTACAAATTAATTAATTAAAATTTCCCAAAATACTGAACTAATATTATAAGCAATCACCTAAAAATCCCAAATATGCTTGCAACTGACTATTGAGTCAAAACCTGAACTTAATTAATTTTTGATTTTCTATCAAACAGGTTATGAGGTCACAATTAGCTACTTTTAGATTATTGTTACAAGTCACCAGGTTTACCCAGGATGGCAGGTAACTTGGTTGATTAATTTCTGAAATCAGATCAGTGATGAAGCAGATGTATGTATGTAATAATAGTTTGGTCACTGTTGTCCATCAGCTGTCTCATTTTGGGATGAACCATAGCATTTAGTGTAGTTTATTAGTCCTGCTTAGATGATTGACCAGCCATGGGGTACTTTCACTCAGGAAAAACGGACAAGAAACCAGGAGGAGGGAATTGGCAACATTCATGAGGTATTGAAGAGGATAATAGCATAATTTGAAGAGGATTTAAAGTGAGGAAAGGCTGGCATTATGGAAGCAATTGAATACGACTCCTCTTGCTCAGTGACGAAGGTCAGCAGCCGTTGCAACCATATGTTGGGATAACAATATGTCAGTAAGAGAAAGACGAATGACAGGGAAGACAGTAAGTGAACACAGGTCCATCATACTCCACTCAGGAAATGCTCACTACTGCAAACTGTTGTTTCTGCGAGAGGAGAACACAGGTTGTATTGATTAAAGCAGGAGAGCATGAGAGAGAAAACCAATGCATGATCACCTGTCACCATTCAACATGATGGGCACCTAAAACAGCTGTCAGTCAGCATAGCTCCGTCCTGTAATCTCTCTAGTCTAAATGGATACACCTGCTGTACACACAAACAAATACACACACCTCGGCTTGGCGCCATCTGCTATGAGGTGATAGTTTATTTGAAATCCAGGGCCACCGAGTCTCTCTTCTGACATGTGTCCAACAGCTGGCTCTTGATTTAGCTACTTCTTCAATATCGACATCATAAAATGTCTCAGAATGACTTTTCATCTCCCTCTATTCTCCTCTGGCCCTTTCTTTTCTTTCCACCTCACTGCCCACCTTCTGATTTGAGCCTCGGTTGCAGCCTGCGCAGTGTGGCAGCGGCGGGGGCAGAGACAGGAGCGCCGCGTGTCAGAGGAAGCAGACAAACTGATTGCTGTGTCAAATCTAACATACTGATGCTGTTCAAGCTGTGCCAGTGCAGCGCCGGGATGGCCTCTGTGCTCTTGGCAGCCACATACACGCACACTTGCTTGCGCTTGCACACAAGCATGATGGAGGCACACACAGATGCAAACATTAAGGAATTTTATAAAGACACCACTAGTAAGTTCACAAGGAAGGTTAGGCATAAATGAGTTAATCCATTAACCATGGATTCCAAATTCAACACGTCTTTTGCACAACTTAATTAGACCCGCCACAACTTCAAAACCACACATAGTGGGTCAAGATGTTTAAAAGTTCTGTTAAGATAAAGATTAAGTGCTACATAGCTCATTTATTAGTTTATGATATTGTTTGCTCAGACTTAAACAGTACTTTAATCCTAAGTGCTTTGCAAAGTTGGTTCTTTTCCACTCAGTCCAACTTCCTGCATGATTAATGGTCAAGCCAACTTCAACAGAGTTTTGGCTGTCATGAGTATATAACATTTGAATTTGTGGTGAACTCTATTCTGTTGTTTCTACCTGTGCACATTGGGAGAAAGGCTGGAAATTAAATCATTTAGAAACATGGAGACAATTCCTACATATTCAAATGAAAGCTATCTTGATGGAAAGCAGCTATAGTTGATCTGAAAAAAAGCCTCTAAGCAGTGAGTTTTTTTCTCCAATATAATCCCAGTGTGGTGTACAGGATGTACAGTATGGAAGCCCTGATCACTACAAGTGGGACAACAATAGGACAGGTGACATGCTGGTACAACAGGAGGTGAAATAAAGTTTAACTAGTGAGGAGGAAATAAAAATATCCTGTTAAAAGGTAATTGAAGGAAGAGATAGAAAGACAGAGAGGTAGATGAGGGCACCCCTAAAACTAGATTCTCCACTCCTCCTCCAAGCCACACTGGCCAGAACCTGCTGAAATGAAACTTTTATGATTATCGTGGTTTAATAGGCTAGACAGACTGTACAGCATCGGTTTGCAGTACCAGACATTGGTACAGGTTTCTGGTATACCTCTGTCTTAGAAAATAAAAGAAAGGTTAAATTCAGAACAATAGAGGATGAAAATGGTTCTTCAGAAAAAGCACAACTTCAATTTCAAACACCCATTTGAATTAAGGTAAGTGTGTGATTAAAAACATTTATAGTTTAGTTAAAAGCCTGAAAGCAAGAGACATGGCACCATGACCATGGCACAACCTACTAATCTTTTTTTTTTTTTACAGTAGAAGCCCTTGATATTCTCTCTAGCCAGTATTTTCTAAAATGCAGTGCCCAGAGATTCTTGCATTTCATGCAGCTCCAAGGGACAAAATTTGTCTGTTTTTCTCAAATGCTTCAATCACCCACCAAAAGATCACGTTGATTTAAGTGGAATAGACACATTTGAAAAATCTCATAACGTGAAGGCTAATGTCTGATTTGAGTTCCTTAGCATGAAAATGTTTTGGGAGCAAACACAGGGTCGTCCGCTGACTGCTGACTTAACCTTGACTGAACACGAAGCCTAAAAAAATACTCAAAAAGAAGAAAAGAATGGGATATCTGTGACAGTGACCAAAGCATATCACAGGACTCGTGTTTCCCACATATTTAATTGCTTCTTCCGAGAATTATGGTTTTGAGTAACGTATTTTTCGGACTATAAGGCGCACTTAAAATGCTTAAATTTTCTCAAAAATCAACAGTGCGCTTTATAATCCGGTGCACCTCATGTATGAATTCTGGTTGTGCTTACTGACCTCGAACCGATTTTATGTGGTACACGGCGCTCAAAAATCTGTCAAAATGTTTTAGTACGACTTTGGTAAGCTACGAAGCTACGCTGCTTGATGGATTGTTAGAGCATTACGGCAACCGTAGTCAGGAGCCTCGCAGAGTGGTAAGTACTGTGTGTAATGCGCCTTATAGTCCAGTGCGCCTTATATATGAAAAAAGATTGAAAATAGACCATTCATTGACAGTGCGCCTTATAATCCAGTGCGCCCTATAGTGTGAAAAATACGGTATATTCTGCCACATGCAGTACAGGGTAGGGGATTTGCTTTGCTATTAGGGTATCCAGTTTTTATAACATGGGTAATCAAAGATGAGGGGAGTGGAACACAGAACAGTTGGACTGAGGTGCAACTGGGAAATTACATGTTAGTCACTGAGAAAACCTTAGAGCCATCCAGATATTTGTCAGGTAGAGGAAGGGTAGAAGAGTTTATAGGAAAACAGCGACCTCTTTTACTCCATTTTCATCACGTTGGATACAGTTGCAACACAACTGTGACTGGGAGTAGACACAGTGGGCATCAAAGGTTTACCAAAAAAAAAAAAAAGATTAAAAAAAAATAAAGACAGAGAGAGGAGGACGAGGAGGAACGGAGAGGAGTAGAGTCGGGGATACAAGCACAAGCGCCATGGCAACACATAGAAAGAGGAAGAAAAGAGTTACCCATAAGTAGCCGCCGTTTCACCCGCTTGTCCACATCAGCTACTGACGTGGCATTGAACTCAGAGCTCTCAATTGCAGCCTCATCTTTCTCTAAAACACAAGTGACAAGGGGACAAACAGTGAGCAGCAGGTTAATGAGAAGCCCAAATGACCAGACCTTCAGCCCCTCTTGGCGTTTGAGCAAAACACCAAAGCCAAGAAGCAAGAAGCGATGAAGAAGTGCCAAAATCCCTGTTAGAGTGTTAATCCCCAAACAAATGATAAATCCCCCAGAGCAAACAAAAGAACAAAACAAAATAAATGAAAATGATCAGTATCAGTGTGTAGCTTACAAAATGAAGCAGTAGGAAGGCAAGTAAGTAGGTAGGAAAGGGGAGGAGGTTCAGGGCTTACATATGAAAAATGTTAAAAAAAGATAGGTAGATTCGGGTTCTGGGGATGGAATGGGATTGGAGATGAACGATAAGGGGGTGGGAGGGGGGATTAATTCTGATGTTGACGTCGCTGTTGTCGCCGATGGTGTGTCTGTCTTCCATATCAAACAGCCACACTTTGTCAGCAATGATTCCCTTGCATTAGGATGGAGGAGGAAGATAAGAAAGAGAGGAAAAGGGAGGATACATGTCCGACATTTCCAAGACAAGCTGCTTTAAATGTGGGTACGCAGAAAGAGCCAAAGGAAAACGAGGGTGACGATGACGACAAAAAAGAGGGGAAAAGGAGTGGTTGCGTGGGGAGGAGGACGAGAGGTCAGACAGCAGAAGGGAGGTGCTCCAAGAAGCAAGCGATGACGAGATGATCAAGAGGGGATGATGCGTCGGAAAACGCAAGGGAGTAAGGGAGTAAGGGAGAGAGGGATGAATAAAAGGCAGAATCATTCCCATCATGGCCCACAATGGGAGAGGTATATGAGGGAGGGAGGGGTGCACACAGAGGAATGGGGTAGGGATTGCATGCAGGAGGAGCAGGAGTAGTCTGGGGGCAGCGCTGGTTGCCTGTTTGTCTATGGAACACATCACAACTGGCTTTAACAGTCAACACTGGAAAAACCATGTTCCCAAAGCTGGGCTGCGGAGGTGGGGGGGGTGGATTGGTGGAGGGAGGAAGGAAGATGGCAGTGGCGATGGCTGTGGAAGAGGGTGAAATCGCTGTTAAGGCAGCATGCATGTGATGTGGTGATGGGGACGGTGGGACGGTGGGTTTGATGATGGGGCTGGGACAGGGAGGCAGCCTTTCACTGGTCAGTGAGTCATTAGGGCCTGAATGAGCATCTCTCTGTGAATGGACGCTACTTGCCGCAAAAGGACTGGGCTTTGAAGTACACACACAGTCCTGTTGGGTGGTGGGAGGGCAATGGGGGGGGGGTTGGATATGGTGGTAATTAATGTCCCTTCCATTCCCTGCCCCTAGCCCGCTACCGGTTTTCTCTCTCTCCTCTCAGGCGTTTGATGGACAAAGTGGAGGACTCTCTGAAGTACACTCAGGAATGAATGGAGGCTTTCTGGTGCTCAGCTAACGGGTGAAATGTGGCAGTGTGTGTGTGTGTGTGTGATTGTTGAATTGAGAGCTTGTGTATACCAGTGTGCGCGCTTTTGAGCGCCCTACATGCCTGAGTGTGTGAGAGTGTGGGAGATAAAACGAGGGTGTTCTTGAAACGGTGGATGTGTAAGACAGGTTGAGAAGGGGTGGGAAGGGAGGAGTCCCAGCCACCCGCTCCTAAAGAGGTCTATGGGAGTCTATGGTCAGAGGCCCAGAGAGGGGGAGTGTTCTAGAGAGCCAGACCTACACAGGACAAGGGGAGGGTGTTAAACCACTCTACACTACTACAGCTAGGAGGAGAATGGTGAAAACCAATGCACTGTAAGGAAACAGACAGACCAGGGTCGCTAAAAACAATCACAACAATAAAAAATGTACTTCAGTTCAAAAAGGGAAAATGAAAATAAAAAAAAGAAATAGAGAAAAAAGATAAACCATACAAATGCAGTGCAGACTCTCCCATGCAGCTTCACAAGCAGACAAACAGACAGACGGACGGGAGCATTAGTGAAAGAGGCAGTGGCATACAAATGGAAGATGTGGCACACGTGGTTGGATACATGCAGCAGAAACGTTGTAAGAGTGAGCTGTCCCTGCCTCTCTGTTAAAGCGCATGGGGCAAGAAAGGAGAGGGGTGGATGGGGATGAGGCTGGAGCTTATTTTGTTTTGGCGTTGTTTTGGTTTTCAACGACTCTGTTGCTTTTTGTTTGGGACTCGTGAGGAGGTAGAGGATGAGGAGGCAGCGAGAGAGCTGGAGGAGGAGGTTAGGTTTGTTTTCATGGGAGCTTTACCTAAGATCAGGCTGCAATTGAGATGTCCGGTCTTAACCATTGAGTGGCCCCCGACCCACCCCACCCAGAGTCACTCTTTCCTCGTGGGCACTGAGGATTAATCCTTTTAATCCACCTGATTTGATTTTAACACGGATGCTCAGACAAGACAGGCAATCAGGTACTATCACCAGAAAGCAGAAGGAGGAGGAGGAGTAGGGAGGAGGAGGAGCAGAGGGACAGTGCTACACAAAAAGGGTAACAGAAAGCGTGGGTACGGGGTGGGGGTGGGGCGAGGTAAAAGTAGGCCCTTAGAGCAATCGGGGCAGTCAGACCGCAGACACTGAGGTCCTTTCTCTCGTCAAAGTATGAGGAGAGACAGAGAGAGGGAGACAGAAAAGATACGAGACACTGGGAAAGGAGGGAGAGGAGGTTTCCCGCTTGCTCTCATTCTGCTCCCTCTGAAGCCTTTATGTGATGCGGCGCTTCGCTTCTTCGAAACAGCTGGAAAGAAAATGGGGTTATTGACAGTCAAAACCTGGTGCTGCTGAAAGGCAGCACAGCGATCTGTTGGATCGGTGAGATTGAAGAGAGGTCAGGTCGGAGAGAGAGAATACAGACAGACAAGTGAAAGAAAGAGAGAGGGAGAGAGAGAGAGAGAGAGAGAGAGAGAGAGAGATTGAGGGTGTTTCCAGTGTTCCAACACAGCAGGAAGGACAGCACATCACAGTGACAGACATCAGATATCAGACATTGTGTGTGTGATCAGCAGCAACACTGCCTGAGATGTTCCTCAGTTCAGTCTATTGGTTTTGCAGGTGGTTATTACCTCACTAGTTTAAATACTGAATACTAGTTTATGTAACAAAGTGTTAAATCACACTAATGTCTTGTCTTCCTCGGTTTTATCCATGTGGAAAAGTTTGCCTGATTATTTTTATTTGCTTCATGGTTTAGGTTTACATTGCATGGACACACATGGACACAGTTACATGGACTTCCAATTGGGCAGAGATTTGGAGCCCGGTCATGCTGCCATGTTGATTTTGATTTTGATATCTGTCTCTTTCTGCCCTTCAGTAGTCTTGTTGAACCATCATAGTTTTTTATCTCAATGTACAAAAAAATTCTTCTTATAAAAAACACATTTATTTATAGGGCTCTTTCGGTAGTCTAAAACCATTAAAGACCCTTAAAAATGTAGAGGGTCAGGAATATAAAAATAAGAATATAGCATCTCAGCCACCTGACTGACCACAATCAAGCTTTTATGGCAGGCTGTTCCAAACCTCTGAAAGGTGGCGTGTGTCTCTGTCCAAAGGTACATACGCTGTTACAGTGCAGGCCCACCTCTTACGTGACATTTCCAGCATCACTCGTCAATGCATTCCTTACTAACAGACCTGACTATTGCTTTTACCTGAGCCCAGTATCCATTAGATGTGGAGGTTTTGTGAAGTGTATCTACACCGTCAAATGAATAATTCTAGCACAAAATGAAAGAACAGAACCATTACGTTCCAAACAAAATATATCACCATACTATCAACCAAAATCAATATAAAACTGTATTAAATCCAAGCATTCCACTTAGAATGTGCATGACCAGACTGCTTTGTTAATTTTGTTCTGCATTACCACATTTGAGCCACAACAACTTAACTATAGGTACAAGTCTAAGCTGTTAAAAGTTCTGAAACAATGTGCAATATAGCATCAAAACTGTCAGACAGAGTGTTGAGGCAGGAGAACAAATGGACACGATGATTAAATCCATTAATTAATTTCATTTTAGGAAATACCTTATTAAATTTGACATAAGCAATTTAAGTAAATTGAGGGTATGGTGATTAGTTTGAGAGACAGACACTCATTTCGGTGCATTAATTATTCATTTGAGGGTAAAAATTACAAATATGTGTGTCCTTCATACCTGCACAGGCTCCACAGAACACAAGCCCCTCTAGGAGGCCAATATACCAACATACAACCAGTGTGACCGGAACAAGCTTCAGTAGAATGAAAATGACTCTCAGGCTCTACAAACAAACTTACATTTATATCAGCAGGAAGGAGGTGGAGAAAACAGAGTTATGAAGAGCTCCACTTACCTGGAATGCCTTATTCATCCCCTACTGATTAGAAAAAGATGAAAATGAGAGTCCTCAGTGTGACAGCCATGATGTGCCGGCATGCCTCTGTTGACAGTCATATGTACAAATGACCTGTTTGCTGCCGGCTCACTGAGTCGACCGAGGTTTGTCATGGTGAATGTGTTTTTTCAGAACGGGGGATCTGTCAGTCATTCATTTTTCACCAGCCAGCTCTGTAATTTCTCTAATACTAATGACATATTACTGTTCATTCCTTGGCCATGACACTTCACTCTCTCCAAACCTTGCTATGGGTGTTATCATTTTCTTTGTGAGTTTGAGATACAGATGGCATTGATGGAGACAGAGACTCAGAGGAGACATTCTAGTGTTCTTTTTGTATCAAGTAATCCTGTAAATTCTGCTAAATGTGCTACCTGTTTCTTAGCCTTTATATATTAAAAGAGATGTTCTGTTGAGCTCTTTTTCTTTCTTTTTGCCAACAAGTGCTTACAGGTGAGACAGCCCTATCAGTCTATCAGTTCTGAAGTTGTGAGCAGCTTGAGAGACTCTGCTCAGGGCAGTGAGTCAACTTACCCAGTGCTCAAGTTAGCTGCTAGATTAACTGCTAGGACTGAATGAATACTGTGGATAGAATATTTGTATAAATCAGTGCTTCAATGTGCCGTTTCTCTCTGTCTGTTCGTGCGAGCACCTCCCTGTCTCTTTTGAGTTCACAGTGTTTAAATAAGATGAGGCCGTGGGAAGGGGAGACGGAAATTGGGGGAGCTAGCAGATGATCTATCTGCCACCTCACCACCTCCAACCCCCTCCACCCACCACATGTCCTCATTTTGCTACCTTTTCTTACTTTTAAATCATCTGTGCTACTCTGAAACTGTTCACGGCCTTCTATCATACAACAGATGTTACAGCGAAACAGCTGTGAGGGCTTCAGGGTGTGTGTGTGTGTGTGTGTGTGTGTGTGTGTGTGTGTGTGTGTGTGTGTGTGTGTGTGTGTGTGTGTGTGTG
>JBAJHX010000002.1:16467149-16490055 GCA_037176925.1 Amniataba percoides | reverse complement strand
AGAAAGAAAGAAAGAAAGAAAGAAAGAAAGAAAGAAAGAAAGAAAGAAAGAAAGAAAGAAAGAAAGAAAGAAATGGCTTGTTGAACTATCTGGAAACGAACTTGGGAAGGTTTTCCCGGGATTTTAGATAAATATATTATATCCATATCTTTCCAGGAATAATTACATTTTTCAAAGGAACATGGGGATTTATTTATTATTATATTAGATTTAGTGGAAAGAATTATAATAATTTAACATAAAATCCTTCTTTTTTTATTAGTACATCAGTAGAGCAAAACTGCATCGCTGCTCTGCTAGCTGCTCTGTGTGGCTGTACATTGTCTGTGAATGACATGCAAACATCAGTATGGTTAACATGCTCACAATGATAATGTCTACATGTTGATTCTGGGCAGGTACACTGTTCACCATGTTCACCACCTTCATTTAGACTCTTAGCCTGCTAACATTTTGCTAATTAGCAGTGAACACAAACTCCAGCTGATGGCAATGTCATTAGTTTAGCAGGTATCTGACCATAACTCAAAGCACTAAATAAAACAACATTTGAACTAATAAAAGCACTAGATGAAAGGTCATGGGGTCACAGTTTTGAAAGTACCTTCTTAAAGACCATGAATGAATTCATGATAATCAATTTAATAGTTTATTATCTGTCATTTCTGTAAAATGTCTCTTCTCATGTGGACATGTAGTATGGTATTCAATCCTAATCTTCACATGGTGTGCTGCCAAGTGTAATGAAAAACTCCAACAACTGAATCATTTCACATTTCAGCGATCTGTCCATCCTCAAATCAATCTGTCTTTTTTTCCCGTAACTAATGTCCTGCCCCCACATCCTGTTTCACGATGACGCACATCACATTAAAAAGAATCACAGCACATTTGGGATGCAAAGCTGGGAATCAAACCTGAAAGACAAACAATACACAACTTGGACTTGAATGAATTATTACTTTGTTGCAGTGCCTGTTTGCAATGTCAGCGCTAGAAAAATAACAGAACTCTGACAAAAGGGTAAAGGCAAGCAAATGCTGACTGTGATGGATTAGCTATCTGAGGCAAGTTTCAAGTCCCTGCAAGTTGATTTTCACAGTGTACTGAAATGAACCGAAACCCGAGGCTGCCTGGAAGCTGGGAAGTATGTATAAAACTGATGGTGCTCTTCGGAAAATGGTCAGCAGTCATGTAGAGTATACTTAATTGGTAGTTAATGAGCTACAACCTGCAAACCCCAGGTATGGCTCTTTAAATATACAAGCAGCGTGCGTACTTGTGTCCTCTGAACAACAGCGTCGAAGCACCAGCGTTTACACGGAGGCCAGAGAGCGGGCAAACCACAGTTCAATGTGTTGTGAGTCCAGCTGCTAACGTTAAAGAGAGGAAAAACTTTGGGGGAACTGTTTGATTCACACACAGCCCTTGTTAACTGAAATAGTATGACTACAAAGCGTGTGTGTGTCACAGCGGTTCCGGCTGAGGCAGATGTTAGTTTCCTGTAAAAGGCTGGGAAATGATGAGACAGGAGGACGTTTACTCCACGCTTATGTGTATATGTGTGTGTGTGTGTTTGTGTGTGTGTGTTTTAATTCCTATGAAGTCTACTCCCCATGTTTCCTGTGTTTGCTGCTGAGCAGCAGCTACACACCAGGTCAGCTCCACGCCCTCGCATTAAACATTTCCACTGACCAAAGGCAAACTCTGGCCTAAAAATATAGCTGAGGCAGCTTTGGGGAGAAAAAAAGAGTAGAACTGAGAAAAAGGCGTGGATTCCACCTTCCGCTCACAGGTAAATAACTCATATTTACCCCAAAGAGAGAGAGAAAGAGAGAGATCGCTGAGTATTAGAGTTTGTCTTTCACAGTTAAAATCACATGCTGGAATAATATTTAAACAAAGTATTTATAAAATGAAGGAAGAACTTTGGGTGGGAAAGCATTAGTCACTTTCTGCACCCCCACCATGTTCTGATGACCCGGTGTGTGTGCATATGTGTGTGTGCAATCAGCCTGTAACAGACTGACGTTTCAAGAAAAGTTCACAACAAGGCCTCAGCCATACAAAAGCAGGCCGCGCACTTTCAGCTTCACTACGGTCAAACAGAATCTGGGAGGATGCTTGGCAGAGTTTAATGCACTCACAGACAGCAACAGCTCAAAGTGTAAAAGCAGCAGAATGCAAAGACCCCCACGGTGATGCTAAACTTGTTGCATTGAGAACACACAAACACTCAAAACCACCAGGATTTTAGCTCCACACACCAGGACCTTTGGCGAAGAGAGGGGGAAAGTTAATACAAAACTCAAACAAAGGCCACTTTGCACAGAATTCTCTTAATGCTGCGGCTCTCTGGAAAGGACAAACATCACAGACAATAGCAGCTCCTTTCAGAGATTTACACACTGACGGCACGCTACGTCTTAGAGAAGTCAAACATTATTGATCCCAAACTTTTGTTAATCATGACTTTGCATGTTCAGTCTGCGTGCCTATTTACCACTTTGGCCCAAAGCAAGAAATTGTCACACTTCATAATCTTCAGCATGGAAGATTTGTGAAAGTCAGAAAATGCTTCTGGTGAATTTCATGGATCTAATATTCAAAAACAGTATATAAAGATGTAATACATGGAAATATAAAACCTTATTCAATCTTGAGGAAACCCTCTGTCATCCCTGTGGAATAACACTAGTGAGCACAGATCCAACCCAGTTTGTTAGTCAGAACCTGCAGGGCCTTTAGACTGACAATATGACATTTACTATATATCACATATAAAAATGGAGCTTTTCAACTAATGTCATGTTTCTACAAACATTAGGGTTTCTTAAATTAGAACTGGTGAACATTTACAGCATTCGACAGACAAGCAGAGCTCTAAATGTTTAGGTGTGTGACAGGTGAAGTATCTGTAGCTTTTGATGATGCTTGTAATTGATGATGATAACAGGCAGGTAGACAGAGCTCCCTGTACTTGGAGTTCCCACATGGCCCTGGGCTGTCATTTAAAAGCTCCCGGTACCTCCAATTTCCTGCTTTGGTTTGTTTAAAGTGAGAATTCCTGCTCCATGAAGAGTATGTGCATGTTGGTGTGTGTGTGAGTTTTTTGTGCATGAATACTTGTCTATGCGTGCCTGTCTGTGTGTGTGTGTGTGTGTGTGTGTGTGTGTGCGTGCGTGTGTCAGCGCGGCAGGAGCCTCAGCCTCAGCCTCAGCCTGCTTCCTCTCCTCACACAACTCCAAATAAACGCATGCAACTTCCATTTGTCCACTCCACCATGTTTGTGTCTCTATGTTTATTTTTCTCTTTCTCTCCCCCAACATGCACAACTCCCCATCTCCTGCTCCCACAATCCATTGCTCTCTTTGCCTTCCTCTCTCTCAAAACATAGCACATAGTTATGTAAGAACTATGTTATCATTTCAAACAATGGCAAGGATTAACATTGTTTCCTCATATTTAGCATTTATAATTAGCAGTGGGTCTGGCCTGTCACTAATGCTGCTCATATGGGATTACAATAAAAATGCAATTATTAGATGTGCAATATAGTGAATTAATCGATCAAAATGAAAGACAAATTCTTCATCTGAGCTTAGACTTGACCTGAATGACACAAAAAGGTCCATCTTGGCATTTAGGAAAGGTTAAACCTCAATTGTGAAGATTTGCTGCTTTGACATATCTAACTGTAATCTGAATATCTCTGGGTTCTGGAGTTTTTATTGAATAAAACAAGGAATTTCAAAATGACAACATGAATTCTGTGAAATTCTGTACTTTTTAAAGTTTTCTGGCATGTTATAGACAAAATAATGGACTGATTAATCATGAATAGCTGGCAGGAAAATGAGAATAATAAAAGTACTTGTTATTTGTGGCCCTATAGTTGTCACATTACATTGAGCAGCATTGGCTTGGAAGCGCCCTGCATGTTGGAGCACCACACATCAGCCCTTTGCCTTCTGTTAATTGTAATCCCCACTATTATATATTGTCTTTTGGGAGCTGCAGACAGGACATTTTCATCTCTGCCGACTGATGCCCATAAATCACACAGAGGCACCGTTTCCCCACGAGGTACTATGCTCACACCCGTGGGTCCGAGCAGCTGCCTGATGATTTTTCAAACTGTCTGGAAAAACAGGAGGGCATCTAAAAAATGGAACTTGAAAAAACAAACAAACTGGGGTATTTTTTCCAGTATAGGGGTTCTTTCTTAATTGTTTTCTAATGAAAATATTTTTTTTCCTGGTCCAACATTAAGAATTGCCTGGTGATTGTGTTCAACAGTTCACAGAGACTCCTGCAACCAAACATTCTCTTTGAGCGCCAGGCATGGCGTCCACATGAGATGGTGTTTAAAATTCCCAATTTACGGCCAACTCCAACTTTGCCAGGAATTTTGGTGTTGAGCGCAGAGAAGAATTTACAAGCGTATTGTTTTCACTCTGTTTTGGCAGGGGCTTCATTGTCCAAAAGGCACAATTAATAAATCAGACATAGAAACAGACTTGGTCAACATGGAAGGATCAATTTGATATCTAATACACCACTGCTACTAATGAACATCTGTGCCAGCTGCAAATTACACACAACTTTGAAACAGTGAACAGTCAGGAGACATTAAGTGAGATGTTCACTGTTTTTTATTAAATGATATCAACACTAAAATTATTGATGGCATAGACTCAGCACAAATTTGTATCCCTTTTCATGAGTAGCAGGTAACCCAAAACTTTTGTTGACAACCAGATCCCCCATTTCAGACATCCCCAAATTTTCCTTTCTACATGCAGGTCACCATTGGGCCTGTGAGCCATACCTGACTCATGTGGTCATAGCTCTCCCACATCATGACAGATCAGTAACATTTGCTGGGAGAGCTGTTTCCCAACTCAAGGTTGGGGTCTTGCAGGCCAAAGTCTTTGCGCCTGGATGTGCTTCAGACAGAGCCATGAAGCACAACAGAGTGGAAACACACCATAATGGAACAAACAATTGTTGCGAGGCTTTATTATCCCCCCGGCGAGTGTCAGGGAGAAAGAAATGAGCCGCGAGCTGACACTTACCATATGCAAAGCAATAATCTAACACAAACTGTCTGTCCATCCCCCACCAACACACACACATACAAAACAAAACAGTTGTGTGTATCTTCACTTGTATCTTCTAGACTATAATTTCAGAAGCTGATTGTAGCCAAGAACTCCCTTCTGTTGCAAATATGGTGAATACGGTATGTCAAGGTGAGATCAACAGTGGATGTGTCCATTTCCTCCCAAATGTTTTCAACAGAGTGGCTGTCACTTGCCAGGATACACATAATCACATACGAACCAATTAAAAGTTCTGTCTTACTGAGATAATCACAGGTTGTTAGATGAGGTCAACCCCCAGTGGGTAAGATGTGACAAGAATGTGCAGGTACTCATACAAACAGTGAGACAGAACATCTGTGCATTCACCAGAGCTGTGTGACCTGTCCTCACAGGAAATGAAAAGATATCTGCATGAAAATAAATCGCTTTATGACAAATATGATCAAATGTTCAAAATCAGCTGACAATGCACCAGGGCAGCTTTTTATAGCCATAATGCCTAACTCCACATAATTGCACCATTCAGTACTTTTTTGTCTTTTCTAACAGTATTCCAGTTTCTTTATTACATATTTTAGTTCTATATCTATTTTTCTTTTTTGATTACATTCAGCAGACATTCTCCTGAGGAAGAGTGGCACTACTTTTCTTTACAGATCTATCTATTTTTTTCTTTACATGTATATATAACGAACGAGCATGACACTCAGTGAATGTGCGCTGTCGACCACAGCAGCCGATTGTTTATTGATGTCTTTGCCACAGATCTGAACACAGACGTCACATTAGTCACTGTTCCTACTGAAACACCAGTCAGTTGTGCCAGTCAAACTCTCTCAAAGGTACTTAGAACTTTTCCTTTTGCCATTTTGGCACAAAATCTGAATTAACTGACCTGTGAATTTCTTAACTGTACCGCGCTGATCACTCAGTACGATTCTGCACTGACTTGCAGTGTCCCTTCTCTGTACAGTGACACTGAGACTCAAACCATGCCAGCAAAATGTCCACCACAGCATAACAAAGCCACCATATCACGGTCAGGCATTCAGAGTTTTCCTTTAATTTGCCTGGGGTTTTGAGCAAACTGAATGAAAAGAGTGAATAAGAAGAGACAAGATGAAGAAGGAAGAGAAGCGGGCCATGGTAGGAAAGATGGAAAGAAATGTGGAGGGAGATTCCTGTGGGACACTGGGATGTTAATGCTATTCCTGTGCAGGAGAGGGAGAGGAGACAAATGTCTGATTGAGGATCTCTGGACAGGGTGGAGGGCTGTGTGATGGTGGTTAAAGGCTCAGAAGAGGCTGCCAGAGCAGGCCAACAAGAATATACCACAAGCGTCTTCACTGCCTGTTTACCGTGAACATCCCTCTGACAGGAGCAGGAATTCCACATGTTAACACAGTCATTTCTTTGAGCTAGAAAATATATGGAACAGGCATGAAGGATGACGAGAGCTAAACTAATGATTGTAAAAAAAAAAGAGAAAAAACTTTGATCTGTAAATGGAGTTAAGAGTGATTTTTTTGGTAAAACTTTGTAGGTACACCGTACAAAATAAGAGGAACTCCCACTGGCTGTCACCTGAATCTGTTTCCCCCCTTGTGAGCTATCCCGGAACTTTCCCAAATAGATCTGAAGGAGACGAGGAGAGAGGAAGATATATTCATATGCTGGTTAATGGGTTTCCAGTCGGCAAACACACTTCTATTTCTGCATCTGTTTCACCTCTTTCTTTGAATGAATACAGGCTCCTACAGAGGGAGAGGATAAAGGGGAGGTCACTCTGTTGCCTCCTCTTCCTCTATTTGATCTATCCCCCCTGCGCCCCTCACTACATTCCTCCAGAGTCAACTTTTTGTGCAGTTGCAAAGATGACAGATGACTGTCTTCTCATCTGTCTTTGAACTTGACTGCCACACTGTCCCCATTCACAGCCACATGCATGTGAGTATTGTGCTTAGGGAATGTGTGTGTGAGCCCCTCCTCACCTCAGAATCACCGCTCCTTAGGCACCCCTCGCCACCACAGACTGAGTCCATAAATTCAACGTGACAGGCATAATGGGTTGGGGATGCCAGGGTGGTGGGGTCAAATGATTATAAGAAATTCAACCGGAATGAAATGGATGCTTAACATCCACGTCACAAGTCACATATCACGCCTAGTGTCTGTCACCACCACTGTGGGTGTGGAGGTCGACTGACAAAGCCAGAGGCATGATGTCAGCCCCCTCAAATCCCATGTCTCCTTGTCATCCAGAAGGCCTGACACAGGGTCACACACAAGGAGGATCAGACTTTTTCGTTCTCTTATTGGAGGCTCAAAGTAGAAAGCAAAGGGCAGGGATGTAAATACGTAGAGTGTTACTGCTGCAGCTGGTTCACTTCCTGCCAGGCAACCTGAAGAGCCTGATCGGAGCAGCACCCACTCCAGCTGTCTAATTCATGGATGCCAATCAGGGAACACCTGTGTAAGTACTAAGTCTCCTTGTTTGTCCTGACGCAGTTCATACACTTTGATGGACAACAAGACAGCTCCCCAAAAGTGAAGCGAAAACATCTCGATCGTCCCCTGTAAGTTCGCTGCAGTCTAAGTCTTACGTCCCACCCCTCCATGTTTGCAGATGGGAAACAGACCAAAGTAAAATATAATAGTACATGTACATGGGCTTTACAATCTGATTGTGTCACTGTCACGTGAGGTAGTCACAGAGAGTAGGAACGTCAAGAGGAGATGTAACTTTGGCTGGATCTTTGGCTAACAGTTGCTAATTATTGATTACCAATCAAGTTGGATGGGGTTCAAAGGGACATCACAAATGCAGAATGTCTGTTCCAGTATCCAGGAAATTTTGGCTTCACTTTTGTACAGTGGGAGGCAGGATTTATCATGAACAATTTGCCTCTGTGTCCCTTGTTGTTGTGCATTGGAACAGATTATAATATTAAAAAAAAAAAAGGTTTTGCACTGCTCTCAGGTGAAGACACAGACCCCAAACGAGACGCAAAAAGAACACAAAGAGACACAAAATGAACATAAGTGATGCATGTTGTAGAATCTTTCAGTCTGCGTGTCTTATTAATTTGTAGGAGTGGTTGGGGGCCTTTTACATATCTGTGCACAGTGGCCGATTGACCCATAATGGGAAAATAGGACAAACACCTCCTTGTTTAATTTTGCACCAACTAGAGCAGAGCAGCACCCATGTGTCTATGTCTTTCCAAAGACTTGGTATGAATTCATTCCACCTATAATAAATAAATGCTTTGTCACATCCTGAAGTCAGTCCAGCAAACAGATCCATTTCCCCCCAAAACCAAACAATTTTAAACAATATAATTCCTGTGTTTTTTTTTAAACTGAGCAAAGAGCATCAAGTTGCCTCATATAATCCAGAACTAAAGTCATTCATTTTCATAAATGTGATGAAAACTCAAAAGTCAAATTCTCGCACAGCACACTCGTTCTCTGTTTTGGTCTTACCGTCAGAGCGGTGGATGCAGGTATGCTGGTTGTCGCTGAGGAAGAAGCCCTCCTTGCACTGGCACTCGTAGCTCCCCATGGTGTTGACACACACTTGCTGGCATCCACCGTTGTTGTCCAGACACTCGTCCACATCTGTTGCGATGGAGAGACACACACAGAGAGATAAAGTCAGCTGTGGCAGCATGGTGTAATAGCAGCCAATTAGGCTTTATAAACAAGCATGTGTCAGTGCAAGTTTATGTGTCGGGAAATCTCTGATGAGAGTGATGACACCAGAGTCAGGAATGTGAGGGCGATGCGCCTACACACACATACACAGAGGGCAGACAGCGTCCTAACAGGCGTCTGATCCTGGCACTGTAGGTGGCTGAATCAAACTCCTGACACTTGGTCGTAACATGGATCTGACAATGTGAGCATCTACAGTGTTTGTGTGTGTGTGTGTATTTTGTGCTCATGGCAGTGCACGAATGTGTTTATAGATCCCCACTGTGCTGCTGAAAGGCCAGTAAATTTCCAATGGGGCATTTTGATGGGGCTGAAGTGAACTGCAAACATGTAACACCCTCAACTAACTTTAACAGGGATCAGACAGGGCTACCCGTGCATCCGTGTGTGTGTGTGTGTGTGTGTGTGTGTGTGTGTGTGTACCCATCTCCTGACCAGGATGACTTTGTATTGTGTTTAGTCTGAGGTTCTGAGGTTGACCTTGCAGACAGGTTACACAAACACAGACATACTACAGAGAAGACAGAAAGGACAGATGGAACAATAAAAGCCCACATGGCTGCCCAAAAAAGTATTCAGCACTTGACTTTTATCATGCTGTACATGATGTCCAACCTGAGGCTGACTGTGTCTAATGGTCACACATCCTGCCAGGACATGAACAATATACTATGAAACTAAAATACTCAAAGTCTGTATTTTGGTAAAGTTGCAGTTTTGCTTTCCAATAAGAAAAACAAAAATCATTAATGTAATTAGCTTCTTTTAATATACAGTGCTACAGTTAAATTCCTACCCTAAGCTTTGTTCTTAAACATACACAGACCACCTACATATCCACCTAATTTCTTTGACAAAGACCACTGCTGACATGATGGAGGGTGAATTAAGAACTGCTATTTTTCAGATCAAGTTAAGCAAAGCACCGAGATTGGATGGTTATGCTTCAGAGTGCTATAAGGAAATACTAAACTTGTAAAAAAAAAAAACTCTTGGAAAGACAATCTCTATCATGTCATAATAAGAGGTAAAAATGCAATGTGGATCATAATCCCCATATGGTCCTAATGTAGATTATAGATTACTTACCTCAATCATGGCTAACGGTTAGAAATGCAAAATGACCACACAGGTTTTATGTGGCAATGCCAAGAAGGTGTTTGACTCAGTAGATGGTAACTTTTTGTCTTTTGAGCTCCACATAAATGTCATCTACATAGACAATTATCAAAACTATATAGGCAGTATATAACAGCCCACTGCTAAACTTAACTGATATAGTAAAATATCTTTACTCCAGAAAGACAGACAGGGTTATGTATGCTCACAATCTCTGCATTGTATTTGGAACCTTAAGCTAAATAGAAATGCAGAAATAAAGGGAATTGCTATTCAAGGGATGAAACACAAACTGACTATATTTTATCCAATCATGCAGTAACTTTGCCTGCTTCTTTACAGACAAAATGCAGAATATTAAACAAGCTGTCAGTGCCGCTGTGTCACGTAAAAAGTCTGTGTCATCCAGGCCTCCTTCTAATACCAATAAAATCTGCATGACACAATTTGAGCCCTTCAGCCATAACGCCCCAGAGGAGAGTTCTCCCTCCTGCTGCAGTGATATATGTTTTTAATTGCATGGCAAGACTTCCAGGCAATAGTCAATACCTCTCCTCCCTCAGGCTACTTACCCAAAACACTGAAAACTGCAGTGATCAAGCCTTTTTTTAAAGAACAATTTAGGCAACTATCAAACCTCCCATTCCTGGATAAAATAACTGAAAAAGCTGTTTTCCATCAGCTCAGCACCTTCTTGGCACTTAGTGATTGTTTTGATGGTTTCCAATATGGCTTTCTACCACTACACAGCACTGACTGCTCCCATCAAGGTCTTAAACAACATCCATTTACAGACAATGGTAAAGTCTCTCCCTTAATACTGCTGGATTTCAGACCTGCATTTGACACAGCTGATCACAGCATATTGCAGGTCAGAATAGTTGGGACTCTCCAGCACAGCCCATAACTTGATTTAATATTATTTCAGGTTAAAAATATTTTTATTTTTCATTTTTATATTTTATTTTATTTTATTTTATTTTATTTTATTCTGAATGAAGATCAATGACAAGTGGAGTTCCCCAAGCCTCTATTCTTGGTCCAGTTCCATTCAACAGACAGATTTCCCGAAGATTACAGATCCACCCAAGAACTGAATAAGTGAGAGATGAGAAATCAATGATTAGATGTTCCAACAAATAAAATACAGACTTCAAACCATTTCAGAAATCTCGGGGTAATTCTGTACTCATTTTAAAACCAGCATCAAAAGAATTACAAAATCATTCTACTACCAATTTAAGACAGATTTAAGACGGATATTTGTTTCAGGCTTAATATAAAGCACTTTGAATTGCCTTTGTGTATGAACTGTCCTACATAAATAAACTGGAAAAGCTGCCAGGGTCCTCACCACTAAATACAGGCTTACTGAGAGTGACATTCCCAGTGTATGACACTATTAACTGTGAGTGTCCATTCTTCTTGATCAATATGACAGGCTTGCACCATTATAATGTTAAATCACTTGGCTGCACTGTCTAGTTCAGGTAGATTAATTACAGCAGAATTCCCAATATCATTGACACCACAATGATTTGCATAAAGTGACATTTAACAGGACTTTCTATCCGCAGGACCACATTATGTGTCTGTGCCTTCAAAAACTGTTACAAGTCAGTGATGAAAAAGTTTTATGATGTGACAACAGCTTAAAATTTGGTTAAGTTTATGGAAACATTGTGGTTTGGCTTCAAATTATGGGGGGAAAAAAGAACACAACATGGATTGTTGGCTGGAATTGGGGAATGAACACTGCATGTCGTGGTAATGTCTGCTGTTTTGTTGACTCCTTCATCCTCTCTATGTGGGCTTTGTTGTTCTCTAACAATATCACCTGACTTTCTCCCTTCATAATCCATCATAATCACTGAGACCACCAGAGATTGATAACTTGAACATACACAGATCATGTTTTGGGGACTTAAATGACAAACTGTCATTTCGACACGCTGTCTCTCAATGCCTCTAACAAATAACAAGAAAAATAGCATGATATCATCTATTACAACCTAACAGTAAGTAACAGTAAGTTTAAAAAGGTAAGTAGATGAAAATATGTTATGTTAATATGTCTAACAAGACAAAGTCTGATTTGTGTTACATGTGAGTAAAAAAGTCAGAAAGGTTTAGTACATTAAGAGATTCAAAAATAAGTCTTTGTCTGACACTCTTGCTGTCTATCTTTTTCTGTCTGTCTTCTCAGCTCCTGACCCCAACGTTGGGGATTTTATTTGCGACTTTACCTGGAAACTCATTTCTTTACTTTTAGAAAGTGGCGGTGGGCTTGTTAAACCCCTGCGCCATGGACAGAGCTTTTAAGAGCCTTGTTAACAGTGTGCAGAGAGAGACAGAATACTTTACTATCATGTTAACTGTGACAGGAGAAACAAGGAGAAGACTAGACTAGACGCTCAGGTTCCAACATTAAACATGAAGCCTCATCTTTCATCTGCGCCATCTTCTCATGTCTGCAGAGCCAGTGATATAAAAAGCCACAAAAATACACTTTTTTGTCAGTTTTTTTCTCCTCCACAGTTCCTTTTCCTCATTTCTGTTTATTGAAGCGGCCCCTACATGGATTTAAGGAGAAAGGAGATCAGCTCCAAGGGGACCTTAAAAACCATGAACAAAACAGGCGCCAGGGCTAACGCTCCTCCAGTTCCAGAGCCTTAGACTGAGTTTGAAGAGAATTTAAGAGAAAGGGAAGCTGAAAAAAAATGAGGATAGACAGAGAATAGCTGTGCAGAGATGATCAGATACTGCTCTAGCACCATTGACAACACAGCTGTGTTGGTGGGAGTTGCTGTATAAAGTAAAACACTTGCCAACTGCTGAATCAACTATATCTTTTGATTTGCTGAGCTCTGCCTCTGTACTACTCGCCACCACATTTCAGCAGCACAGTTGCACAACTCTCTTGTCCAGCATGCTATCCAAGGGCTTGCAGTCCTGTTTTCAGACATAGGAGGACTAAAGTACTTTGGGGGGTCACCTGGTCAATTATCTGTTATTCAAATTCACTTGCATGAAACAAATTAAACGCTGTAAGTATTCAAGTGTGCTTTAATTCAGCCTATCGTGGGTGGAGGCACACCTACAAATTCAGTTCCAAAATTCCAGTGTTCCCAGAACATTTTCTGATTTGGTTTAAGGATTATGGTTCGGTATGATTTACAGTCACGCCCCACTTTACTAACCAATATCCAAAATTCCAACCATACCAAAACCTGGAAATTGTCAAATTATAATTCAGCACACTTTCCAACTTTGCAGACATGTTTGGGTTCCAGTTCTGGTAACTGCAGAGTTTATAAACAAATCCACTCAAAGTGGCCAATCATCTCAGCTATACGGCCATCATTTTCACTGAATGTACCCTGGACAGTGCTTGAATAAGAGTGCAATTACACTTAATGCTGACTTCATTCTGCCCTGGATTCATACATCCATAAACCTCTGTATGTGAATATAGTGGTGTATTAGTGACACAAATGTGGTCCTGCTGGGCTTCACATTCATTTCACTTCCTAACACTGTTTCAGGCACATCTCATGGTTTAACTGGGGACATTAATATGTCTAATGCAGTTCATTTTCAGGCTACAGGGAGAGAAAAGGAGATGGGATGTATAGAGAGAGAGCGAGAGAGAGAAGAGATGCAGTCATCTCCAAGTTCAATTGATCTCTGCCAACATTTCTGCATAAACACAGGCCATGGGGCCATTTTGCAAGTTTCAACCGGAGCTCCTCTGTTTTGTTTGATTGTGCTTGTGTAAACCTGCGTGAATTTTTGTTTAGACAAAATGAGGATGTGCTTGACATATCAGAGGGGGGGGTTGAAGGCGTGAGGCTGGAGGGAGGCAGATTGAGGGAGGTGAAGAGAAGAATGAAAGGGAGAGAGATGGGGGTGAAGGGTGATGGTGAGGGGGCTGCTCGTAAGTGAGGATTTAAACAAATGAAGAAAGTTGTTTCAAAATGCTACATATGCATTCTGAATGTTTGAATTCAACTCGGAATAGCTCCAACACACACATTAATTATTAAATCATAGCTCCATATGTGTAGTATATGCAAGGGCGTGCATCACATTTTGCAACTGTGCTGTATGTTTTTAGATTGCTGTGTTCCTGTTTTGCTCTGTTTGAGCTTAGTGGGTTATTCCAAACATCTATGCATGGTTTGCATGACTTTTTGAGAAAGTTGATCACGATGCAGGGAGCAGTGAGGAAAACCAAAGTGGTATCAGCACAAATGTGCTACAATAAAGCAAAAAGCTTGAAAGACTCTCCTTTGGTTCTCACCTTATAGAACATTACTTCATTATAGAGTTCAGAGACATGTTCGAATTCTCAAACCTCTTCAGAATTAGCAGATTTTACATTTCCCAGACAGTGTTTGTGTGATGAGGAGGGACTTTTGTACTAAAAAGACTGCAGTTCTGGAAGATGGGCACCTAATGTGTCTTAACTGGCTGAAGCATCATTATTACCTGTTGATAAACATCTAAATGCATTTTGTACAGAAGAATCACTATCACTTACATCAGGAAGTTAAATATGACCAAGTATGATCAGTAAGAACAGGAGGAGCGCTTTCAGCAACGATCATTCGTGCATGTGAGTACTGTTTTCGGATACAGTCATGAATCTCCTCATTCCAGTAAGGGAGCACGAAAATAAACTAGTGGTGAAATCTGACATACTGTCAGTGGAAGTATGATTCAGTTTCAAAACAAAATGCGAATCAAGTGGCTTTCATTAATGTGAACTTGATAGCTCCGTGCAAGCTTTTCCCTCCCCCTCTGTCTCATTGTCCATCCCTGTGTGCTACATGTCGGACCTCTCCGTGACATGCTGCGGTCACTGACTCCCTGCTGTGCAGCCACCTCTCAGATCCCTCTGTGGAATGAAAAGGACGCGTCAGAAGGAAAATAAACTCACGCGAGCGCACCAGACATTCACAGAGGGCACCGAACGATAGACACATTGAGTCCAGCTGTGTCCACGCCAAAACCAAATAAATAAAGTCAAAATCAAAAGGAAGAAAGGAACTGAACAGGACGGCTCTTTAATCAGAGTACAATTATGCAATCTTAAATCAATTAGTGCCCCTAACTTGTTGACACAGTGCATCTGGGAGATGATGGAGCGACTTCCTGCACGCTCACGCAAACTGATTTCTTTTCTTTTTTTTTCAACACTCTGCAATTTTCCAAGATGTAGTTTGTCATCCAACGCTCGTTCAGAACACCACAAGGTTCTGAGGTTTCTATGTATCATGCTTTGGGTCTATTAAAAGCCACAAAGTCTTTATTGTTTTTCACAGGCCCAGAGCGTGCGAGAAAATAAGAAATAAATTGAGTGTGAACTTTGATGGAGAAACAAACAAGTTAGACAAAAATGTTGTTTTCAAATGGAGCTGTTGTACTTTGACGGTGACGCTGATGTTTACTTTGAGGGTTTACACCAAAGCCATTTTCCCCTCCAACTGCAGCGAGGCTCTGCATGCTGCTGCCACACTAAGGACAGACAGTCTTCTGAGGATGCATATATGTGTGTGTGTGTGTGTGTATATATATATATTCCCAGCTTTAATTGGTAAATCAGAAAGCAAGGGGGTTATAATAACAAGGTCCTACATTTCCATCCATCATGGAAGACATGTGATTTTAATTTACAGCATCTTTTTACTTATTGGAGCACAGTGCTGACGTGCGATGTTATGACACTTTCTGTCTGTGGACGTACACAGACTTCTAGTATTAGTTGTGTGCATGCATGTATAAATGGGATGAGAGAGCGAGTGTGTACGACCGTGCGCCACAGAGTGTGCCCTCATTCATACAGTAAATCTCCTGCTGAATGAAACACTTGAGAGTGAGACATTATATCAAACACTGAGGTCCTTGTTGACGGGCAGCGTGAAGACGAAGGTTGGAGCTGGGCTTAAACTGCGGTTTGACAATGGGCCGACATGTCAGTCTCTCAGCATTCTGTTTATATGGTTACCATGTATCACAGGGCAGTATTTACCTCCACAGTTAGTGATGACAGTAAACATAAAGCATCATAGAGGCTGGTGACGATATAGTATCCATGAGTCAATACACAGGAACGCATTACCCAATCTGTAGTGTTGTATATCTCTCAAAGGGAGTTAAATACAGACTCCCACGTAACACACATTATACCTAAAATACAAGCTAATCCTCTGCCAGCGATTCTGTTTCTTTTTTCTTTTGTATTTTGTTACAAAATTAGATGTACCGCATTTATAAAAATATCTGCACTGGGGGCAACTGAGGCTCCTATTAAAACTGAATCACATCAACACCTTTGCTTACAAGGTTTTGTCTGTATTTGAAATGTTGACCATCTGGTGCTTTTCAGGAGCCAACTTTTTTTCTTGAATGAACACACAGAAAAAATGACGGTACAACGATGGTACAAAACAAACTAGGCAAAAATGAAATGAGTAAAATAGACATCAATAATCAAAAACAATACAGTTCGCTTATGGTCTTGGAATTACCAGTATTTGTAAGTCTCTCTGAAGAAGATCATGTGTGCACATACTACACATGGCAAAAGACACAGAATGTGACATATTGTGACAAAGGTGAAAATCTAACGATATAAATCTACAAAGAAAGAAAGAAATAGCAAACATTCTCTAAAATGAATACATTTATGTTTCTTAATTTATGGCCTAGTGTCCTTATCTGATACCTGATCTACCTTTTCTCCTTTAAGAATTATTTAACATCTAGCAGACATTACATGTGAACAGCACTACTGAAGACCTTTGGATCTCTCAGTTTGGCTGAATAAGTCATTGTATCGTAAATCACTTTTGGAGGTGTTGGCAAGGTCAAAAAACCAGCCACATCCTCTGTGTGTATGACAGACTTAAGAGAAAAGCTACTCTGCCTGTCAGAGTATTCAGACACAGAACAGACCCATCACTCTGTCCACACTAAGATCCAATATCCAAAAACTATTCATCACGTTTTCCCCTCTGAGGACTGGAAGATGCCTGATGCAGGGAAATTCTTGCAACATTCATTACAGAGATGCTGCTGTGCAAATAGCATAGTGCTGCAGGAGGAAGAACAGGATAGTTTTTCCTCCTTTGCTGCCACAGTGCACAGAAGACGATTATATGATTCTAATTGCAGTTGTTGTTTTGTTTTGCTACAGATTCAAAGTCTAAGGCCTCCAGTTGCTTGAACAACCATGGCATATTAATGGCATGTTGTAAGACCTGGTGCAAAAAGACAGAAGAAAAGGTCAGGCTACTTAAAAAAAGAAAATGAATTGGCTGTTAATCCAACCTACTTAACAGTGCTGGAAAATTCTTATTTTACTTGAGTATTTCAAGTTATGATACTTTTAGATACAAATACTGTACTGTCTATCTGCATATTACATGTAAATATGATCATAAGGAAACCTGGACATTTACAAGGAAAATTATACATACAGTATATACATTATATATAACTGTCAGTTTCCCATCTTAGTGTACAAGCTGTTTCCAGAAACATCACAGTCATCTCCCTCCCTAGCTTCCAGTTTTGTCCATATACAGTTCCCATAAACACAGTGACTAGTCGGTCTATACCTCGGCTACTGTTACCTGATGACGTTTGAAAGTCTAGTGAAACCATTCAGTGATCCATCTGACAAATAGATTTAGAATGTGATGGGAGAAGGAAAGGACACCAGACGGCTATTAAGGTAATTAGATGAAAGTTAGTACAAGGTCAGCAGACAGACAGGAAGAGTTTAACAGAGGAAGAAAAAATGGAGAGAGAAAGAAGGAGGAGGAGAGGGGGAGGACAAATGTGCTGGGGAGAGAGACAATGAGAGATGTGAGAGAGGGAAAGAGTGCAGTGAGACTGTGAGTGGAGTCACCACTCAGTCTTAAAGTAGACAATACAAAATAAAGACATCAAATACAGAAGACAGAACAGGAGAGGACAGGAGGAGAGACAGAGGACAATTGGGGAAACATGAGGAGAGGAGCAGAGTCCCTTTATTGAACTCTTTTAGGGAGATACCAGATACCTGTCATGTCATCATTTAAGGTCAAAACAGGAGAAAAGCATCACTTAAATATAAAAAAAGCCAAGTCAGCCAAACACAGAAAAGCATTTTTCTGATCAGAATCGGCTTCCTCCCCTGCCACAGAGCAAAAATGCCCTCAACAGCCCGTATGTGGCTGAATGCCTGCATATTGTCCATCATCTAAAAAATAAGTGTACTGAGTACAGTTTTCTGCTGATGGGCTGATGGACACTCTGACCATCACTCTGTTCATTCTGTTAACAGGCCTCATAGAGGTCTTGTTGCTGTTCTCTCTCAGAACATGGTGTTGAAATCATTTACTCGCAACACTTCCAGAGACTGGAAAAACAGTACGACATTTCACACACAGGTGAACTGAGGAGCGAGTTAAAAGTCTTTTTAATAGCATGTTAAATGCACTGCAAATAGCCTAAATACAAGATACGAAAATCAGTTAGGACATTTTTCTGTATTTTATTCTGCACTGTTCTGACCCAGAGAGGTCAGCATAGATGTCACACTTTGCCTATTTGAAGCTCAGAGAGATCAACTGCTCAATATCTCCTTTTCTGTATTCATAATGTTGGCTCTAATTTAAAAAAACTAAAATCACTTTTTTGATTCTCCACTGCTGCAAAAAGTGCTTGCAGAAAGTAATGTCCTACAGGACAGTTTTTGGGTGGTGGTCAGTGAAGTCAACTGGACGTATGTTGCTGGACTAATCTAAAACTGAGACTTTGGGAAATGTAGTTCCTGAATGGTCTGGCTGCACACCGCGTTGTTGCCGACCCTCAACTACGTGTATTCTCCTGATTACAGATGTCTCACCCTCTATGTGTCTAACATATCCAGGATGGTACTGTTAAGGCTCTGAGAGGACTGTGGGTGGGGTCCACTCGTCTACAATCTAGACTGCAAAAGAAATCACCAATAATGGACTGATCCCGATGGTAATTCCTTAGCTCATTTTAGCAACATGAAAAAAAAACTCTTTTCATTACTTGATATGGGGAATACGTGTTACAAAGCAGAACAGAGAGATCTCTATTTCTGCCCAGACAAATCAACAGTTGGTCATTCACCACTTCAGTAGAAGACAAAACTGTTGTATTTGCAGTTGAACAGAACAGCTACCTCTGTACTAAGATTACTTCCATGGCAAAACTCTCCCACATAAACCCCAATCTGTTGTATTAGTAGTAGTCTTTCAAAACAACACAACACTCCTTTTAGGAAGCAGTGATTTCAGAGATTAAAGCCTATCTGTGCCTCTCTCTCCCTCCATTAATGTTCAAAGACCCTATTTTGTGGATCCACATAGAAATATCATAGAAGAGAAACAGACAAGATGAAAAAGCAGAGAACAGTAACAAGAGGAAAACACCACGTGATACATGATGAAGTTACTTAGTTGTCTTTTTATCAGTTTTACATTTTGTTACTATTCTCAGAGCTGCTGCATACGTCTTATCCAACCAACACATTTTTTTAAGTGTGCCAACAGATCTGATGAACTTGTTATCTCAAATTGTCATTGAAGTGATCACTCACTCTGACAGATATTTGCATTATTTATTTTCTTTAAAGAATAGAGATATGCATTTAACCTCCATCATACTCCAGGTCTTCTCCTTAAATGATAATTGGCTGTTGAACTCTGCCCTTTATTGGTGATCACAGTGTGATCTTTGGCTGCAAAGCTTATATTTTTCTGTCAAAAGTGATTGTACTTCAGTGCCTGCAGACTGAGAGTTGCTCAGGTTAGGGGCGCCAACAAAAACCCAGTGCTCTTTTCCTCTCTAAAGAAAAGGAGAAGAGACAGGACAGGAGTAAAGAGAAGTGGAAAGGAAAGGAAAAGAAAGGAGAGAGACAAGAGGGAAAGAAACAAGTGGATGAAAGATGCAAGCGCAGAAGGAAACAGAAGAAAGCAACAGAGTCAAGAAAAGAAGCAACTAGAAACTAAAAACGGGAAAAGTTAGAGATGAAGAAAATAAAGAATGGCATGAGGATGGGGAATCAAAGAAGTACATGAAAGAGAAGAGTCAAATAAAGGAAGAAGAGATCAAAGAAAGAGTTGTAGAAATAAGCAAAAAGAAAGGAAACTAAGAATCACATAGACTGTACTGTCTTTGATTGTGATCACACAAATCTTGCATTGCATTTCACACTTTACTGCCTCGTTTGAACTCAGTAACCCGGTTCTAATTACCAGCACTTCATTAAGGTCTCATCCAGTCAACATCCAATAAAGCAAACCTTTGGGTTAAAGTCAGGCGTGGGCTGGCTTCCTCTCGCCGGGCCGTAAAGAGCAGGTGATGACAGCTCTCACATGACTCAGTCGGTATCGTTTGAATTAACAGCACAAACACGTGTGGTGAAATGCCACTAACCTCATGGTCCTTTTCTCCGGTTAACCACAACACATTGAACTAACGGCTGTAGACAGTCAGGGTCCATTTACAGACAAGCCAGCAGGAAATAAACAACACAAAATACTGTCAGACGCAATTATAGTGACACCTTCCCTCCAACCCGCTGCTCCAACATGGAAAACTGGCATTTTCTCATGGAAATGTCTGTGTCTTTATAGTTGTTGCCATTATTTCTCTCAGTATGATTAGATTTTACACACCAACTTCATTGTACGAGATTGTGGATACTGAGGCGACCACCACAGTTAAAGCTCTTGTGGGAACACTTTGAACTGCAGATCTTTTAATAGCCACTAGATGCTGACTTAAAAAAATCTAATTCTGTCTTTATAGAAGTGAACAGAAAAACCCGTAAATTCTCTTTAGAAATGCTTCTTTCTACCAAGAATTTAAAAAGAGCTAGGGTTACGGCTAAGGTAGCTATGGTTCCAATGTCTGTTCTTCTGTATTTCTTGATGGTAAAAAAAAAAACAGTCACAGCTGACATCAGCGATGACACAGTACATGTCGTTAACATTAACACAGCACATTACAACAGCATCTTCTGCAATCACAGACCACATGCCTTAGACACAGCCATTTCCATTCAAGGAGTCTTTCTAAAAAAAAAAAAATGGTGAAGATGTTGTCAAATTATTCCTAATGATTATTATGGACACATCAAATAAGTTATTTAAAAAATTAATTTAAAACTTTATTGTCAGTTGCATTACTCCCTGATTTAATATTTGTGACACTGTTCACTGTAATTACATTTACATTTATTTATATTGGATTATACTTACATTATGAAACTTTAAAGTATTTTTTCATTTCCAATGAAGCATTTCTGTTTTTGTAAAGCTGTTTTGTAAATTAGCCAGCAAGTAAATCCTTTGATGAAAGAAAAAGAAATCTCAGGTCTTGAAGATCTTTTAGTCAATCATAAAATAAGACTGGTACATTCTGAGTGACGCCTGTCAAAAAAAGAAAACATCAGTACTGATGGGCTTAATCTAATCTGAAGGTTAAAGCAAAACTTCATTACGCTTGGCACGCTTCATTATGTTTGGCCAAAGAAATCTGGTGCAAAAAAATGTTGTTTTCATCATGTTTGTGACTAATTTTACTTCTTTAGAATATAACTTTATCAGAATGTCAACACCGAAAGCCTTTTTTTATTTAGTCTTTGGCCATGTTTGTGGATGGAAGAAAATTTTAATTCTGATGTCAGGGCATCTTTAACTCTGCTTTATATCAGCTGTCTGAAAGTTATTCCTGTGAGGTGAATCCACAACTCAGCAGCTACTCTGCACTGCTGGCTGCTGCTATTAGCACTCAATCTCTCACTCAGTGTCTCTGAAGACTCAAAGAATGAGCTACAACACTTGTAAATGCCAAAACATATCCCATTGAAGACATGTTTTTTTATGTTTCTGATTTTATTTTGTTCCCGTCAGTCAACAGTGGAGGACTGACAGGATGAAATGTGTTTGAGCACATCTCTGTGCAGAACTATGTGTTGCACAGGGAAGAAAAGCATTAGTCTGGCTGACACTAAGTCAATAATACAGCACTGGAGCTAAATGGGCTGGATCTGTCAGCAACAAAGCACAGCCAGATATCTGTTGGAGAACTCTTCAACCCCGACCGCCCTCCCAAAAGTACAGAGGAACAAGCACAAAACAGCACAAATCATGGAAACCCTCCAAATGATGACAGAGAGACTCTCCAGAGAAAGGCAAGCTGAGCCAGACGGGCTTACAAGGCACCAGGACACAAACACACACACACACACACAGAGTATACTCTTAAGCACAGATAGACAGACATTTCTATTCAAAATCATACAGTGAATCAGATGGATACACAGACACACACTCTCAGAAAGATGAAGGATAGATTAGCATTCAGACACCTAGATGATAACTTTATATTTTCATGAACTTACTTAAGATAGACTGTAAAATAATCTAAAGTATTCATTTTTAAAACAGATTAATCTTTTTTGTTCTTTGCACTGAGCATCAGAATTTCCAGACAAGACAGATATAAATTATAGTCTGTAACAAATAAATACATAAAATCTATCATCATCCATTCATCCATCAACCATCAACTCTATCAGTTTCATCAACAGAGACGTGAACAGACATGAGGAGGAAGGTATCTGCATAAAGATTTTTCTTACCCAGACAGTTGTGTCCGTCGTGGGCCAGCATGAATCCATCGTAGCAGGTGCACCTGTAGTTGCCAGGTATGTTGATGCATTCATGGACACAGCCCCCATTGTAGTCATTCTCACACTCATCCATGTCTGAAAGAGAACGATAGTTATCTTAGGTTATTATTCTCATTATTCTCTAGAAAACACTGTATCCTTCTGTTTTAAAAGGTAAATTAATGTATTTTATTTGCATTTTGAGACATCAGTTCCCAACACTGATGTGCAGTCGGAGGAGGCAGGGGAGGCAGTGCCT
>JBAJHX010000002.1:16445123-16467049 GCA_037176925.1 Amniataba percoides | reverse complement strand
TAAGAGCAGGAAATTCAGGCATCAGCTCATGACTGTTCTGTAAATTTGTTTTGTGTATGATTTCAACATTTCTGTTGTCAAAATCGCTAAATGTATGCATTTCTTGTTCAAATACACCAGAGAACGGCGAGAAGGCAGCAACGTACATGCCCATTGCTGTCTCTCTTTATATCACCATTGCACATGTTTGATTACACATGTACTACACATACTGACCTTCCACAGTCGGTCTAATATATTTAATGAATGTGTGTGACATATTTAGTCTTTCTGATCAGCCATAAATGCACTGTGAAAATGCGCAGGGCGAGGCAGAAAATACTGTTCCGCACTGATAGGGGGCAGTGTGGAGCTCCAGTGCGGAGCTCCATTCGCACTCATAAGCTTCTATATTGGGCTCATATATTTTGGTTCATATCATTTTATATCTGACTCAAGTCAGTACTTCATCAGTCATGAACCTCAACACACGTCACTGGTTTGAAATCCCTTTCCACTTGGGCAGCAGTAGCTCAGTCCAAGGGGGCTTGGCTTGGGAAGGGTCACCAGTTCAAGTCCAGTGTCCATGAAGTGTGGACTGGTAGCTAAAGAGCTGCCCATGAGCAAGGCACTGAACTCAAAACTGCTCAGGGCGCACTGAATGTACAGCCCCCACACTCTGATGTCTCTCCACTTAATGCGTGTGCCTTTGTGTATTACAGACCCGTGTGTATGTAAAATGTACCAACAGTGAAAAATGTAAACTTTCCCACTGTGGGATGAATAAAGGTTGAGTTCTTCTTCCTTTGTATCTGCTGTCTCTGCTTACAGTATGCATCAAGTTGAGTGACCTTGAAACAGAATTCAAGATTGCAGGTGTTACTCGTGACTGAACATCGGTCAGAGCAGTTAAATGAAGTGTTATGTTGGAGAGACACATGAGGCAGCAGAGTCCTGCATCCAAACTGATGATGATTATGATGAAAAATGTATGAACACAACTGTACCCAGGTATCGACACCGAGTTGTGTTACAGGGCAGTAATAGAGGATATCCAGGGAGAGGTAAGGAGGAATAGTTGGGAGGGCAGTGAGGAAGGAGAGGGGATGCGCCCTTACCCCCACTGACCCCCACCTCTATGCTCAGCCAGCGGAGGCTTTCACAGGAGCCACTCACAAGTAGTTGCCATGCGGAGCCACTTAAACAAACAGTCCTCCCCCTCCGTGTGAACAGCAGGAGATCCGCCAGTCCCACATCCTCCTCCTCCTCCCCTAAACTGAGAATGACTCAGTGCAGGTATGGACCATCTTGTTCTTTCTGTCTCTTCCTTGTGCCAAAATAAGATAACAGTTACAAAGTCACCGGCATTTAATTCTACAGTCTATCCAACATGCTCAAATGTTCCTGTTCCACCATTCACTCCCAAACTGTCTCCCTTTTTGTCCCGTCTCATTTCATTTTACACTATGGTTGCTGTTTGTCAGCATTCCACTTATATGCGTGCTAGCTTCTCTCCCTGCTTTCAGGCATGTCTGTCAGTCTGACTATCTGTCTACATGTCCCTCGGTTTGTTCGACAGATTGACAAACGATGTCAGTGAAGGTACTCTGAGACTACAGTCACTGATAGCAGCCCCCTCCCCTGTCAGCAACAGAGACAGAAACTGTGAGTTAGTGATCAAAATTTTAACTGGTCTAGCGCCTCAAGGGGAGCAATAAGTCAAGAGATCAAAGTGATTACAGTTCATCATCTGGAAACCATGAATGTCTGTGCAGAATTTCACAGCAATCCCCTCTTCCCCAACTCTAACCCTAATTGTTGATGTAGTTTACTAAAAGCCCAAAATATCAACCTCATGTTGGTGCTACAGGAGACGTCAGTGGGATTCATTTTTTAGGGAATGTGAATATTTGATCCAAATTCGATAACTGTCTCTATCAATATAAATGTAATGAATTATATAGGTAATATAAAAACAATATAATGCCAAAAACTGTGTGCCATAATAATATGATAAAGCATAATATGGTAAATGCTTAAGATATCATATGAGATATGGGATACATTTTGGGGGGAAAGGTACTAATACAGTAATATAGTATAACATAATATTATTATATATTATTGGTTTAATATGTTATCATACATTGTATATCATAGAACACTTTCTTATAAGGATATACAATTTGGTTAGTGTGACAGTGTGTGCTACTTTGACACTAGTGTAACTGAAACACATATTTAGATGAAACCCACCCCATCAGCCTGACACATGAATTCAGGCTTTGTTTATTTGTTTGTTCGTTTCCTAAGTTTCCCAGGAATTGTTAGAAAACTGTTGGTGACTCAAGTTGCCAGGTTTGATCGATGAGCGGAGGCCAATATCTTAGGACAGAAGCGAGATGCTAGCACAAACCCACATAGCTCTTTGCCTCCACCTCATGCAGACATAGCCAAGACCTGGACACAGAGCACATCCATACTGTAAATGTAGCACGGGCATACAGACACACAGAACATATGTACAGACCTGAGGATTTACATTTGAAACCACTCCCAAAGAACAACATACACAATCAAAAATACTAATTTACCCCACTGTTCACAGAGATCTTCTATCCACAAAACACTCCCACTCAGATGATTAACATTGGCTCGAGAATGATGGCTTTGAAGAGTCCCAAAGCAGACGAACATAAACATGAAAAGATCCTTGTCTGAGAAGTTTCACTTGGTTAGAAACCATCATCAGAAACCAAATCAATGCCACATTCTGCACCATGAAACGCCGCAGACATGTTTACCGGAAGCCAATTACGCAGGCCAACACACATCAGTGCATTTTAATTCTGTTTGCCTGAGCCCTTGAAGGAACCCTGTCTCTCTGCTCGAAGGACCACTGCAGCATGAACGGGTTTAAAGCAAAACTTGCATACTCACAAGTGTTCAATGATAAGATTAAAATCAACTCTTTGCAATAAACGTTGTAATATAAAAGAGTGATCAGAGACTATTTAAAAAGGTTCATAGAACTGACCTAAACAGCTTTATTTGAAAGTATGTAAGAATTCATCTTAAAGGTATGGAAAACATGACCAATGACCAAAAAAGAAAAATCAATCACGCTGGAATTAAAGAGCATGAGTCTTGTATATACAAAGTCCTCACAGCCATCACTGCTCCATCCTAAAAGGCATTTGCAACCAATTAGGGTGAGCTGGAATGGGCGACTGTTTGGGGAAAGGTTGTTTGGACACTTTGCTGTGCTGCCAGCTCAGATGGCGTGGTTTAGCACAATGTGGCACTTCCTATGTGCTCTGCTTTTCATCCGTCAGACATGAAGGGAGGTAAAGACCACAACTACAGGAGCGCAAGGGGGGAGAGGGCCTCTGAGGGTGAATGAAAAGCAGCAGGTGATTAATTGGTGCCTGAATCGCTTTGCACAGACGGACCGAGACTACATTCACACTAAGTTGGCTAAATTTAAAAACACTTCTTTCCTCTGTTTTGGCCATCTCTTAAGACTGGGCTGGAGTTTCTGTGAAACTGACACATTCTCTTAAAGTCTCAGAAAAACAGTGTGGATGTCATCTGGACTGTGGACATCATTTTGGGCAGAGCTGAGCTAAAGCCTAGGGAGGGTTACACCTGCTCTCAGATCTAAAGACTCAGAGTCAAGTCCAAAAAAATGCCTCCTACTTTCCCCAAAATGCAATCAAATACACTGACACCACCGGTTGCTTCAAATAGAGGCACAATGTAGATTCCTACTATTGTAGCTGCTTTCATTGGCCTATAATACATTTTTGCAACTTGTATTGTTTTATTTTTGCTTTTTTTTGACTGATCCTCACTATTGGTTAACAAAGCTGAGGCACCTATCACTTCCGAGCCTCTGCGCTCCAGTTAAATGTTACATGTACGACATGCTGTATGACCACATTTGTAGGCAAACGTGTTTATAGCTCATTTTAAAGATGGGACAAAAAGCCTACAGAAAACACTTTTTCTTTTAGGATTTTATGGTTTCTGCTTGTCACGTTGTAAGAAAGAGGATAGACTGGTTGCATGGTGATGTATGCTGAGGTGAGCGAGAGACGAATGAAGGGGGTTTGAAGTGTGTGTAGGTGTATGTGTAACAGAGATTAGCGGGAGGTGAGAGAAGGTTGGTGGAGGGAGGAGGAAGGTGCCTTGTAGGGTATACTCGGCCCCAAACGGTGCCACTTCCTGCCCCTGAGCTGTTGTTGACATCTGACAGCGGTGCCCCAACAGCTGCGGACTGGCTGCTGCTTCCGCTCACATGCGCACCTTTTCTAATTGCCGAGGAAGCGTTTATGCTCCACGTCTCATCAAGTGAATTAGGCGCCTTCGCTGACGCGCACGCGCCCCCTAACTGGACAGAAAAAACTGAAGGCAGACGGAGTAAAGGAGAAGGAGGAGATGCTGCTTTCATTTCACGGTTTCTGGGGGCTAACCGCACAACATTCAAGGATGCAGAATGACTATGTTCATGACAGAGACAGAGTAAAATCAGTAAGAATAAACAGTATGTCATTAGTACAACAAAACATGCAAAACCACTGCATGTCCTTTACAGTCCCACCACATTATATTTTCATATTAATATCACATAAGTACATACAGGGGTCACTCAGTCACAATCCAAAGGGTTATAGAGTTAGTGCATTAGTCTATCAACAATGTTTCTTGACAGCTGTTTTAAAGAATAGAAAAAGATTAACTCACTGTGGCCTAGCAACTAGCTGGTGCAGAACGTAGAGGCTAAAAGGTGACACATTTTTCCAACCAACTCTGAGCTAAAAGGAGAATGAATATTGAACTTACATCCGTCATGTGGCTTGAAACATGAAGCCAAGTTGCCATCATTGCTCTGTATGTGCTGAATCACTTGTTAGCCATGCTAACTTCACAGGGCAAGAAAATATGTCAGGTCTTAGTCTATCAAGTTACCAAAAAAGATTTAAGTTAAGCTCCTTACAGTCTGCTAGCTGTTAAATCCATGTATGTCTAAAAATAATTCACTGCACATGCAACAAGAAAACTCTTAAACTTTTAAAATCTTTGTTTTCCGAATGTAGTCTGCTAGGTCGCTCGTGAGCCCAGCACAATATGGCTAAATAAGTTAGCAACTATTAATATTAGATACAAGCTAAGGACAAGGCAAGACAACAGCTTGACTTAACTTGTTAGAAACCAGGGCAGAGTAAATATGTGACTTACAATGAAAGTTTTTCTTGGTGTGTTGAAAGCTCTAATGTTATCCTCCTGTTATCATACTCCTGCTTGTTAGCACATTAGCTCATTAGCTCATTCATTTTGACACAGGTGTGCGTAACAACAAAACAATGGCTGCATTCTATTTAGTTTTTTTTTCTTTTTCTTTATTTGACATCTAACTGAATTTAGTATATGTATGTATTTAAATAAACACAAAGAAATGAAAAGGACAGCTCTGCTGTTGACTAAATTTTATCAATTGTTGACTTTTAGTGCCACCTGAAGGTATTATCAGCCCACCTGATGGAGGCCAATTGTTTCTCATTGTTTAAGTAGACCACACCAAGTAGCCTGAGAAACACAGAGTTTCAAGACTTTTGCAAAAAATGTACTTTCTTTTTCCTGTAAATCCTTCCATCTGGAAACAGAAGGGCTACCACGAGGCAAAGTAACTTACAAGTGACTTTTTTTTTTCACATGTTGTCATGAATTAAAAAATTGAACACTGCAAGCGGACTACTTGATTAAAATGAGTAAATGATTAGGATCCAAAGTGCAGCTATAGTTTGCAGGCTTGTAATAAAGCAACACTTCCTAAACGTCTGCATCAGGACTGTAGCCACATTGTTATGAATGTGGTTAAAGCCTGATGGACGCGAAGAAGTTTCAAACAAGAGGTCTCAAATGTGTGTCTGAATGTTGATAAAAGGACTTTTAACCAACTTTAGCCACCACTTCCACTCGATCACGATCCAAAATAACAACCATGTGTGCTTATTCATGAGGCTGGGTGACAGAGAACACTATCTAAATACGTCTAATTTTTTAAACTATAATGTGTCACATTCCATTATGCAGGCTAAGAGTCTGGTTGCCCCCCCCGTCGGGGAGAAGCCGCAGAGCGACCGCCTGGTTATCAAGTCAAGGCCGCTCATTTTGACGGCTTTGAGTCTCTCTCTGTCTGCACGTCCAACACACACATAAATCTCAGCTGTGGAGTGAAAGCTTAAGTCACTACCGAGCTGCAGGGAATTTCTTTCCTCTCGGTGAGCTTTTCCTGAGTGACATTTCTACCCCGCAGCGCCAGACATCATCTGTCAAAGATTGACAAGGAAGCAGCTTGGAGATGCTTGCACGAGGTCACTGTATCTATCCATCTATATATGTGTGTGTGTGTGTGTGTGTGTGTGTGTGTGTATATATAAAGCCTGAACCTCAGTGAATCTGACCTGCTCCACTGAGTCTGAACACGGAGGACGCAGACAGAGAGACGGGAGAGGGAGGGAGGTATATCTGTATTGGGTGGGCTGCGTTCGTGTGTGTGTGTGAGGTATGTGTGTCTGAAGCTAGCCAGTGAGGAGAGGGGCTGACTGATGACGGAGGCGCAGACGCCAGGCAGACAATGGCCTAGTAATTGTCTGCCACTTCTCCCTCTCGCCCTCCCACCTTCGCCTTCTCCCTCGCCATCCGCTCCTCCCATGAGATGCCCTCTCTCTCTGTCTCTGTAAAGCAGGTCAGGTGTTCGGCGCTGTGGCGCAGAGGAAGGAGGGAGCTGCGACGGGAATCTAGTCTCAAGCTGTCGTGGTAGCTTTCACAATATGTCCCAATCTTGTATGGGGTGGCCCCGCACGTAACCCCGAAAAAAAGGTTGTCGTGTCGTCGTTCCGAGTCGATAATACATAAAATACTGATTGCAAATTATAAATGGGCTATCAGAGCAATGCTGAAGTTTGTAGCTTTATTTTGGCAGTTTACATTGCAAGTGAGTAACAAGATGATAATGGTGGGGTTATTGAAAAGGGTGACAAAAACCTAAATAAATGAGTGTAGAAACATAATGAACGTAGATACCTCCACAGCAGGTGAACTGTATGGTACAATTAAGCAATTAACATCCAATCATGCTCTGTAGCAAGTATAAAAACATGCGTTCACTGAGCGGATTTTCATTTTAAAACACAGCAACAAACAGGAAAGACATTTCAAGATGGCAACAAGGCAAATCTATAATAATATTTTGGTAATAATATGTTACCATTAGTACATTAGTATTAATAGTGCTTTCATAATATTGTAGGCTGCCATCAATGTAATAATTTCATCAAATGAAAGTTGCGACAAGTCAGAACTAGGGAAATCTGAACGTTGAAATCCATCCTCCCTTCTGTTCTAAATATTCCCTTTCAAGGTGACACTGTAGAAATTCACACTCATAAGCCATTTTAAATGCTGCAACCTCTTACCTGGATCCAGTATTTTCTGTGTGATAACCCTGAATTAGGGCTGCAAAATAACATCACTATCCTTTATTATCCTGTTAGATAAATTTCTGTATGGCATTACCTAGACGTACCCATTGTTAATAGTATTAACTATTTTCTATTTATTATCAAACTATTACTCCACTATTACCATGTTATTATCGACCTGCAATGTAAAATGCTTCCAGTTTTATATTTTACATATTCTACTGACCACATCTAAACCCACATATGTTCATACCTGCTCTGAATGGACAGAGGTGTTGAAATACAGCTGGGTTGTCAAGGTTACCATTCTGTACCTTGCTGCTCATCAATATCAGCCTCCTGTGTATGTGGAACACGTGAATGTTCATTTCATCCAATTAATTTGTTGAGAGTATTTCCAAGCTTCAGCCAGTAGTGTGGAAAATTAGTTAGCGAGAGGGGTTAAGGGAGGGGTAAATGTAACTAATGAAGATAAGAGGACGGCAGCCCACTTGCTGCTCCTGGAGAACCAGCGAGGGCAGACCCGGAGAGGCTGACCGCAAACACAGAGTTAGAGAAAAGTGAAGCAGTGGAGCTGTATGTATTGTTCAGTTATTTATCAGTCACAAAGTGCTTAGAAACTTAAATATTTGCAGTGGAGCACTTTATATTTGGTATTATTTGACAATTAAGAGAGCAGGGTGTGTCTCCTTCAGCTCCAGTCTGGTGACTGATGCTTCATCTCCACCTTGACAACAAATCACCAGAATGAGCAGCAATATCATTAAACTGGACCAAGAACCACCACCAGCATCTACAGCAGACTGAGTCAAATGAATGGACTGCAAATAGCGTCAGACACCTCACACACACACACACACACATTGGTACAGATGACTCCCATTAAAGCCCAAGTTAGGGCCATGTTAAGCTTTGTGCCTCCTTCCATCAGACTCATTAATGACTGAGCTGGCTCAGGTCCTTGACCCCATTCATTATTCATTAATGGACATTTTTAAGTACTCTTAACCCCACTGGTGGACATCTTAAATTGTTTTAAGCTGCACTCACATGTTGTCTTCTATTTCTTTGTCGTCTCTCTGGTTGTGTATGCACTGATGTTCCTAACTGATAAATTAAATTATTTTGATTTTATTTCCACTGGCTCTGTATGCAGCCTCAAAAATTTGCATCACATTATGTCTGAACACAGTGCACAGTTCCCTGTGAAGCAGTTTCTCCTGTTTTAAATGATTTGCATGTGTTGTTGCATCGTCTGTGTTTTCATAGCAGACTGAAAAACAACAAATAAAATTGGTCCAAAAAGACAAACTATTTGGTCTCATACTTAATTAGCCTGTCTGGCACACAGATAAAATCTTCAAGTGAGACACAACCACACACACAAATGTGTTTGTGTGTGTGACAATGGAGATGGCAGAGGCTTTGGTGTTAAAACACATAATGAGAGGGAGGAGAAGAGGTCTCTATTCAGAGCAATGGGCAGTGCTGATGAAAACCAATCAATTAGCCTGTGAGTGACAAATGCTGAGTAAACACAAGAGTGCTTTTGCAGGCCTCTGACAGCTCTATGGCAACCAGCCAGATGAGCCATCCCTCTTCACCATCATACACTGTAAGAAAAATAAATAAACACACTCCTAGACCAAAATTAATCTGTGCTCACAGGCCATGATGAATTCAGGCAAATAAAAATGATGAGTGAAACTGCACTTTGAGACATTTAAAAACACGACATTTCTTATTGTTGTTAAGATGAATTGTTGCAGCAGAAATGCCATCACTAATCTCCCAAAGCTCGCTGAGTTTTTTCTGCTCGAAACTGTGAAACTCTCTGCTTTGGTAAACATGCGCACAATACTCTATCAACAGACAGTTATAGTTTCACTAGATCTCTCTATAAACAGGGAGACAACTATGACACACACACACACACACATACAAGCATATGCAGGCTTGACTGATACACAGCTCCTCCCACATACTCTTCATTTGACAGCACAGGGATAAAAGTTCACATTTTTCCATAACGAGCCGGCAGTATCAGCTCGTGGAAAAGTCTACAGAGAGGGCAGCGTTCATAAACGGCAGATCAGATTACAGTGGTGAGCAGCTTTCAGTGAAGCACATTCGCTTGAGAAAATGAAGACTCTCTGAGGACACAGTCCTGATGGGAGCACTCAGAAGCTAGAAGATAAAAAGGAAAACACCCATGGTCACCACTCTGGGTGAAACTGTGGCTGGGATGTGATCCCGCTGAGTCCTGCTGAACCACCGGACAGCCGGCTCCTGGCAGAACAATGCAGCCTGCGAGCTGCTAATTTGTAGTGCCGAAGTGTAGCAGAGGCCGAGAGCACAGGTCGTCTCCCTTGGTCACCGGGGCTCGAATCCCAGCCGTTACAAAAGCACAAGAGCAAACCAGAGTTTTCTCAATGTAGAACCACATAGGCCAACACCGCTCTGGAGCCTCTAATCTACACGTTAAATATGATCATCAATACAATCATTTTCTTCGTAAAAATGAGAAAATGGGAAACGGGAAAGAAACAAAACAAAGTTTCCATACATTATAATGATTTCCAATCTACCAATTGACAAGATTATATTGATATTTGGAATGATTTCACCCTTGATAAGCTCAGCCAGCACATTTACTGTAGCTGTTGTTTGCATGTGACGAGTCAAACCACTTTACATTGTTGCTTTCTTTGGCTTCATCTCGATTGCTCAGCTCTCACTGCTCTGGTGTTGTACTGTGCTTCCCATAAACTCCTCTATCTCTTACTCTGAACTGAGGGATTTTCCTGAGAACTATTTGCATGAACACAGAGTGATTTAATTAAGAAATATCAACATTTTTAAGAACTGGACATAAGGTCAATATTTAATGTGTCCCAATCAAGAGTCTTAGTCCCTGATCCTGGTCCAAGTTTTGCAGATGCAGATGTAAACAGCTGCACAGTAAGCCTTAAGTAGGAGTGTCAGTTTCCTCATTAATTACAATGAGATGACTGAACTGATTCTGTGGGAGTGTATGGGGGCTCCTGCAAAAACAAAATACACGACTATCTGAGGAAAAAAACAAACTCAGATCAAACTTTCCCGACACTCCATCCTCTGGAAATGTACTCCGTTGCTTGGCGACACAGAGGAGATATCTGATAAACCTTTATGAGACATTCACTCATATAGTTGCACAAATGCACCTGTGGCAAGACCAGTGTATTGTTGAGATTTATCATCCACCAGGTCTTGCTGGAGAATTCCTGGAGGAATTAGGCGCCCTCTTATCAAGCACACTTGAAGATGCCCCCCGCTCCAACTTACTAGCTTTCCTATCCTCCTTCGCTTCACAAAGCTGATGAACAAAGTGACTTCATTTTCACCACAAACTGTTTCACCACTCTTTTGTGCACAAACTGAAGTGAAAGCCACTCAAGAGACCTAACAGTAATTTGATGGGCTGGAGAAACATTTCTTTATTGTTAATGAGTTAGTGTTAGTGTTCCCTCCAGCTGTAGGGCACTGTGATAACTTTGTCTGGAGGCTGGTGGATTTCAGTGGTGAACTGAACATTTACACCACAATAAGGCATACCCAGGACATTTGAATTAACTCCACCTTGTTTCATTTTTTTTGTTGCTTTGCTACCTTTGACTATGCACACATAAAACCATGTCTAGATTTTATAACAGCCTTAAGAGCCAAGTTTATACTGCATCCAAGCATATGGAGTATGAGCAGTGCATGTAGAGATCCACGAGTAAATGCAGGTGCTCTGGACAGAAAATGACTATAAGATGAAAAATGAGAGATAACAGCGTGGACAGATGATAACTTTCTGAGCCAACTGCACATGTGAGGATTGAGAGGTAAAACGTCTATGACAAACCCTCGGTTTCTCACAATCCACAGCATGTTGGCTGTTGAGTGAGTCTTTGCTGAAGTGGAATGATGCTAATAATAAAGACGCGCAGAAGACCTGAGGGATGGAGAGAGCGAGCACAGACGCTCTGCTGCTTCCAGGTGCTTCCAGGAATAGCAGAGCCGCTAATGGCGCTGGCCGGTAAAGTGGCCCGTAATGCCTGTTGATGGAAAACACAGCCAGCCAATTACAGCGCCCATATCTAATCACCGGGGTCAGGGGTCAACTCCCATCCACCATCTGTCTTCATTTGACGTCCTTGTCATGAGCTGTTGCCTTATCTTACTGGAGGCCGGTTCAATAGATCTCAGCGTACATTCAGGAGGCAAAGGGCGGAGAGTGTGTGGGGAAGCATGTTTGACACACACACACACACACACACACACACACACACACACACACACACACACACACACACAGAAGCATTAAAATGTTGTAGAACAGTGATGTAATATAAAACACAGTTGACATTCAAGCTCCATCGAAGCACAGTACAACTCCCTCCCTCACACACACACACACTTACACAGTGATTCAAATGCTGGCCTGGGTGAAGTGATGTAATAAAAAGTGGCTGGCAGGACAAGTCTGCTCAGACAGCAGCTTTATGGGAGGAAGATCATATTCCCAAAAATCCCAAACCTTCTGCCGTCTCCTCTCAGAAGACAGGGGAGCTGTTGTTACTCAGGACGCCTCTTTCAGACTGTGTGTGTGTGTGTGTGTGTGTGTGTGTGTCTGTCCAGAGTAATAAATCATAAACTACCGTATATGGAAAACAGAAAGGACAGCAGAGCTGCATAATTGCTCAATAAATAATCTTGCACATCTAAAGCGCCGGTTCAACCAAAAACAGTGTCATTGTGAGGTACCAGCACAGAAACTGTTGATTCACTGTTACGGCAGGAACATGTTCTATAGAGAGACAAAGCCATGACGTCTCATATTGACTGACCTTTACTCCACTAGCCTCTGTCATTCGCATCTTTCAAAAAAGTCTGTTTCTGGGGTTTACTTTACTTTGACTTTCTATACATTTCAAATGGCATCCGCTGCAGCACTCCCTATTGGAAGCTGAAACCATAGTGATAGTTGAATAATAATGTTTAATGATAATGGTTATTTGCTGAACATACAAAAAAAACTATAGGTCCCATGGTAAGTTACCAGCGTGAGTCCTCCGTCATTGTGTGTCATTGTACACAGAATAATGCAGGAGCAAGAGCATGGCAGGCTGTAAACTTTACAGACAGTCTCATCTCAAAATGATGGAACCATAAAACTGACTGTGATGGGAGTATGATGGGAGTATGATGGGAGAATGATGGGAGGATGATGGGAGGATGATGGGGAAAGGGGAGCAGCATGATGCCACACAGCAAGGCACAACTCATGTCTGCTATCTGCTTGTTACTGAAGTCAGCTAAACCAATTCTAAACCTCCTCAAGTGCCATCCAGTGATGTGCTGGGACTTTATAAATGAACTATGACCAGGATTTTTCATTTCTTTGCCCATTTGGAAAGCTTATATACCCAAGAAGATCCCTTGGTCTTTTTCTAAGTAATTTATTCAACCTTTGAGTTCTAATCTATACTCTCTATAATAATCTATAATAATCTGCTTTGCTACAAATGTTGGTGGCGTTTTAAATGAGGTTTTCTTACTTGAGACAGAAACCTGAGGCAGACAGCTCACACCATCACTAGACTACTACTACTACTAGACAGAGGGAGACTGGTTTGCACGGCCACAGATATACACAGCACCAAACACATGCAGATGAAACATCATGTCAGTCTTCATGTCACTGTGAAGGGTCAGAGGTGTCAACAGTGTCAGGATCAGATTGTTCACAGGAGGGACAAAGCCTCTGCTGGAGAGAGCTCTTCGCGATTTTAAAGTCCTGCATCTCCGATTAGATGGACATAATGTGAAGTGTAGGTGAGTCGGCTCTTGGGATTGTTTACGGACAGACGTGATGTGTCGATCTAATCTCTTTCTGTCTGTGATGAGTCCAAAATAGTTAAAGCTGCTCACACATTCAATTGTCTGGAGGCGGGTTCAGTCCAGTGTCAGGTGAGTGTGACGGTCTAATGACTAGCTCTTTTGTTTTTTTGTCCACATTCAGCTGCAGGTCGTTATTATGCGTTAATGGATGTTTAATGAATAGTTTGTCAGGCTCTGTGATCAATGGTCAGTTTACAGTTACAGCTGGTGAACATTGATGGATGATGTCTTTAGACTGAGAGCACGTCACCCACTAAAAGCTTCTCACTGTTAAGAGCAAACTTCACGTGGTCTGAATTTGTTTTATTGCCAGCTTTCTCACTGTATTCCATATGCAATGTTAGCTAACTAGAATCTGGTGGCTGTTTAAATTCTGGGAAATAGCTATCTAATTACAAGCATTAAAGCAAATATTCATTAAACATAGAAATTTTCCTCATGGGTAAAAAAATGGACATTTGGAAATGTCCATGACACCTCTGGAAACGTTGTCCCTTGATGAAGTCCATTAGTTATGACCACAATCTCCAGAACAACTATTAAATGGACCTAAAGGTGAGATTGTTAAGTAGAATTGAAGTTTGTCATCTTGCTTTTAAGTAGTAATTTTCTCGTTTATTAGAACCTGGTTTGGGTAATCTGGTTAAACTGTCTGACTGGTCATGTGTCTGAGTCAAATGGATTTATGAGTGATGTCACTGTGTTCCCAGACCTCAGTGGATTTGCTGAGCGTGTTATCATAGCTGAATAAAGGCCAAAACTTCCAAAATGAGACCAACGTTAAAGTAAACCGGAATTGTGCTTTCATGCCACGAAGGTTTCAAAAATACAAAAGGACTGTAGCATGATTTATATAAAGGCAATCTGTCTTGTTATGGGCAGTGGAGCGTGCAGTACATGGGAAAAGATTACAGGATTTCACTCTCTCTCTCTCTCTCTCTCTGTGTGTGTGTGTGTGTGTGTAAATAAATGTGTGAGTGTGCTGGGGCTTAGCATAACAGAGAGAGAGAGAGAGAGAGGGCGAGCATATCTGTGCAGTCCACGAAGCTCCAGCTGTGGTGTGCTTTGAGGCAGAAGTGAGTGGAGGTGTGAAAACACAGCCAGGTGCTGCCCCTGTCTCACCCTAACACCCTCACTCAGTCCACTTCCTCCCCGTTAATTAGGAGAACTTGTGGGGGGGAGGGGGCTGAGGAGGGGATGGAGGGTGCGTGTGTGAGGGGGAAGCTGTTACGTTAATGTTTTGCACACCTCTCATTGCTAACAAGAGAAAAGAGGAGAGAGAACAGGTTCAAGCAGACCTGTTGGCATCGGAGTGAATCTGTGTGTTTTTTCAGAAGTGTGATTCACTTGATGTATTGTTGTGTTCGGTGAGAAGTAAGAAGTAAGTAAGTAAGATGAGCCGCGTTGTTGAGGTGAAGAAAACACAGTAGACTTTTGTTTTATAAAGAAAGGATCATTTGATTGGGTTTACTTTAGGCAATGCAGTCCGTTAAAATATGCTGTACGATCATGAAAAATAAAATCAACACACTCCTTGGGTATGGTAGGTTTTTTTCTTGAAATATCAAACTGTTCCAACACACCTTCACACACCTTACTGCACCTCTCCCGTCTGTATGGTTACAGTTAGGAACACATCGTGCTTATGGCCAATGAAGTATGCTTAAAGTTAACTACACCATGGATACGGTTTAAAAGGCAACTCCAACGGTAACTACAGTACTCATCTGTGACAGGATACTCCACCACGGTCTCGTTTTCTGCCTCACTAATTCAAACTGGTGCTGGACGCTGACACAAAACATAAAGTGACAGAGTGCACAATCAGGTAGCTGTTTAAGTAACATTTATTCTATGTCACCTATTTGAAATATTTGCATTGTCCGACCTCATCTAAAGGCAAAGATCTTCTTCTGGCTGTGCTCAGAGGTGAGGTGAAAAGACTGCTGCCATCGCCTCCAGCTGGATGTATCTCACTTCTCACTAATCACTCATCCAACAACTGGCTTTTGCTGATTCTGCTAAATGAAACAGACTAAGTGGAATAACAGCGCACACTTTTGTACTGTTTCTCCTCAAACGCATTCATTTGGATCATGAATCTGACAAGCCCTTTTCTGAGGTATACTGAGGACAGTTCACTGATTGGTCCAACACCACTCGGTTGGACTCCATCTATTGTTTGCGAATGTTTTTTTTTTTTTTCAATCTTTCAGGAAGAGCTAAAGTTGTGATGTAGATTGGCTCGGGATCTGTATTTATGAGCACACGTGTGCCTAATGCTTAAAACTCAGCCAGTTCTGAGTGCGCTTTCACCTGCGCTTGGATCAGCCAAGATCAATCTGAGTTACAATGATTTAACGGGGCCAGAATGCAGAGACGAAGGGAAGAGAGCGAGAAAGAAGTGTGATGAAGGAGAGAGGCCACTCACCCTCGCACTGCTTGCCATCCCCCTTGTAACCCGGCTTGCAGATGCAGTTGTAGGACTTGGGCGTGTTCTGGCAGATGGCGTCGATGTGGCAGTCATCCGAACCCTCCGCGCACTCGTCTGCATCTGCACAAACATCAACAATCAATACCCAATCTGACCTCGGCCCCAGAGGATTTCAGCGGCTCTGATGACCGACGATGGGCAGCCGGATCGGTTTCACTGCCCACACTGGCTTCAGATCACTCTGTTTTGGTGCCACAGCAATCTCTGACCTCATGTTATCTTTCATAAAAATGATTCCAGTGAGCTCTACACTGTGAAAAAAACATCTAAAAATAAATCATTGTTATTGGTTTGGCATTTAAAAGCACATTACCTTTTAAGTATCCAAATTTCTAAGAAAAGAAAAACACTAAATTAACATGAAATATGGCAAACTTTCTTAAAACCTTTGCTTTTCACCATTTGTGAATTATTGGATAGTTTTATGTTTTCAGCCCTTTGAAAATCTCAAATACAACAGGGGAAAAATATTACACTTGATCTGGTCATAACACAGTGAAGTATGGAGCCTGATGGGTCGGTAAACTCGTTCTGAGAGGGCGCTCCCCAGATTTCACACATAAAAAAGTCACTTTTCTTGTCACAGAGCGTACAACCTCTGGAGCTCAGTCAAGTCTAAGAAAGTAACCCTGATGATGTCATCTGATCAAATGAAGTGTTGGCTCGTGACAATGCTCAGAAGCCTTAACAAAGACGGGTGATATTCAATCATCCGACAGGCACTTTGCTCAAGCACACCACGCAATAATTTCCTAATGAAAGCTGCTATTGAGTTGCATTGTGGAAAATGTAGTATCAGGCTTTTTTGGAGCTCGACTTATTTCCTGATTTATAAGTCAGGATTTTTCAGACTCTGCGGCTCCAATTTTCACCATTGAAGTTAATCTGTCTCTTGCGTTCTCTCAGCTTCATGGGAGTGTTACACAGAATGTGCCTCTTTAAGGTTAGGCATCACAAGTCAATCAGGCTGCAGTTGCAGTTGTCGGGGAAGTTGAATGAGCAGTCTGAATGGCTTCCCAAGCCCCCACTGTGCATGCAAAGTTACCTCATTCAGCTTCGATGCGACAGAATGAATAAAAATCTGTCAAATCTCAGGACAGCCTTGCCAAATGTGTGAGATAAATCATAAGCCAGTTTTGTGTGACAATGAGAGAGAGAGAGCTCTGAAGTCAAGGTCCAGCCCCAGACAGCATGCAGAGAACAGGAGCTTTAACGGCTCCCCAGCTGATCAGGTTATTGATGGAGGAGCCGGTCACATCTGAGCCTGGAGCCCAGAGCAGAGAGCCAACTCATTACACACACACACACACACACACACACACACACACACACACACACAGGGAGGGAAGCCCAGAGTGAGACACAAAGATGTTTCTCATGTCATATCTGCCGTTCGGCAGACCTTTGCGTCACCACAGAGCTCCTCCGTCGGAGTATAAATAGTGTGTGTGTAAGTTAAGCAGCCCGGCTGGAGGCAGCCGGTCGGTCAGCCCCTGCTCTCTGTCTGGCCCTCCGCCTGGCTCAGCCACACAAAGCCAATAAATAAACCATAAAAGTGAATTTATAATAAATATTTTTCCTGTACTAAAAAAAAAAACGTAGTGTTTTATTGGAGCTGAGAGAGAGGAAAGAAGGAGAGAAAGAGAGCGAGGACAACAAAAGCAGCAACAAGTTCAACTCTCGTGTGATTTTTCGGTGATTTCTGAGGGAGAGGAGCAGCTCCAGGAGACATGTTTCAGTCGAGATCCTCCTCTTCACAGCTCCTCCTGCTGTGTGCTGTATAAACCTGAGGGCTCCTGGGCCTGACAAAGCCCCTGCCTGCGTGGTGGCTCCCTGTCTCAATATTGACTCCTCACCCATTCACAGCGCTCTGAATGGGTGAGGCTGAACAATGTGCTGCTGACCAGGCGGTCGATATTGGGCCCCTGCTGCCTGCTCTCCTGCTCCTCCTGGGACTTTTGACGGCCATCCTGCATCCACCACCACCCCCCTGAAGCCACATTTACATACACACACACACACACACACACACACACAGCCTCCCCTCCTCCTCCATATCACCCAACAGGCCACCTAACCAGGGGACAAGATGCTCCTCTCCCTTCAGCACCAGATCATTTAGTGGATTTCCAAAGGGTGAAATATGAAAAGGGGCAGCTCTCTCCCTGCAGATCATGAACCCAGACATCATCCCGCTGTTTCTGATGGAGGTTGAACTTTGCACGCACAAGTTCCCCTCACCAACTGTGATGAGTTTCCACCGAGACATTTTTACAAAAGAAATCAAGCACAATTTAGGAAATGAGAAAAATCAATGTAAAAGAAAAGTTTCATGATGGTCAGATGGAGAAAATAGAGCCCAGGTCAGAGTTTTCAGTGTGTTACAGCATGGTTCACACACCACAGAGGATAACAGGCCATAAAGTATCATCATTATAAAATGACATCAACTTACACCCTGACTCACTGTATCACATGTCTGAAGTGGCCTGCTTGTTCTATGATTTTAATGGAAAAAAAAACCCTGATAATGACAGCAGAATATTCCTCACACTTGTTCTCTCATGTTATCCTGCAGCCAGCAAAAAAAAAAAAGAAAGAGAAAGTAAAGAAAGTGCAGGCAGAGAAGAAAAGAGCAGCTCTTACCTGCGAGTCCGACGATCCCCATCACCCTGCAGGTATTTATGAGCAACATCAACAAACAGACGTCCCGAGCAAAGCAGGCGCTCCCCATGCTGACAGAGTGTGTGAGGCTCCGCAGGGCTTCCACACTGCGCGGTGTGTGTGTGCGGCCCGTGTGTGTGTGCGCCTCTGATAGCGGAGGAGGAGCAGGAGAGCTGAGAGAGAGAGAGAGAGAGGGAGAGGGAGAGAGAGAGAGAGAGAGGAGGTGAGCTCTGATTGGCTTGTTTGTGCCGGTAGAGGGGACAGAGAGAGAGAGAGAGAGGGGAAAGAGAGTACTTCATTGATGGAGATCAATTAAATTCTAATAAAATAAATTCTAAGAAATAAATGACTTCTTGGGTGAAACTCAGATTCTCTTCATAAAGACAGGAAATGAAGTTCATGTTTTCTTTTGCTTTTTTCTGTTATTTTTTCTACTCCAGTTTCACTTCTTCAGGTCTCTAAAAATCTCAGAGCTGATGCATTTTTAGGATTCACTGAAGACGCCTGAACTCTTTCTCTCCCCCTTTAATACTTTAATAAGAAATGAAGACAAATGGAAATAAAACCCATTATCCACAATGAGGTTTCATTCATTTCTCCCATTCTGTCCCCTTATTTATCAGGTTAAACATCACACGTATGTATAAATCTGTTGTTTAAACAGTGCAAAATTTTATTAAATCAAATTCAATTCAATTAAATGGATTAAATTGCCGCACACTAACTGATTCACACACCTACTGTGGCCAAATGCTGGAATGAAACCGATGAGATTAAAATGCAGACCACAGACTGTCTGTCAGCACTGTTTAACAGAAAACTAAAGGTCCTCATTGGAGGCCACATCTCATCAGCAGTCTGTTTCTGTGTCAGCTATGTTAACTGTTTTCAGCCATATATTCAGTTCAATTATTTAACACACGACATTTGGTGTAGGTAGGAGTCTTTGTAAGTGACTGTTCTCTCCTGAGGCAAACCGAGGAGTGCTGGGAGTTCAAAGCTCACAGACAGGTCTGAAGCTGATTGGGAACAAACCAAACCACCAAAAAAAGCCTTTTGTCCAGATGCTGCCAGTCTCTGTTCTGCTGGAAGTGGAGTTATCATAGCGAAGCCGGTGAAACGAAGACAAACAGCGCTGCCTGCTGGAGTAGCTCACACTCTGTTATCGTGTCAGTCCATCAGAGGACACAATGAGGCCTTTCAGAGCAGTGTCACATCCGTCAGTCCTGCTGCTGCCTGCTGACACTGATCTGTTACATTATAACATTTACACATTACAGCGTCCTGATGTACAGACAGGGGACACTATTGGTCCAGTACTGTGTTTTTTAATGATGGTGGTGGAGAGCTCTGTCTAAAGATCACCCAGAGCAACTTTGGATTGACACATACAGATATCACACACATCTTGATACAAAAACACAATCCGGGCCTGCGCTGTATTTACCAGAGAGCATGATGGGATGTTAATTGTGTAACTGTTCCAAGCAGTGCTTCTCTGTCAGAGCATCTGGATTTGTTACATTTCCCCACTCATTTATTCAGCTTTTTCATATGAAAGGCGATGATGTTAATATTCAGCCTCCACCCGTCTCCCCCCCTCCCTTCATATTCACATCACCATGCTGCTGTTGCTTAAAGCCGCCTTAAGTGGTCGACAGTTTGTTGCTCAGCCTGTGCATTTGATGGCTGAGTGAAGAGAGAACCAAACAGACTCAGTCATGTAAAGTAATGATTCTTTCATGGAAGAGTGATGGATTCATTTTGAAGCAGCCGGGTGAACTGCAGCTCGTTCGAAACAGCGACCAAATGTCAGATGTCTTATACAGTCCAAAAAAAAAACTTTGGACACATCACAATTATTAAAATGATTCATTCATAATCTTTTTTTATGTAATTTATGAAAGTACAGTTTCTCAGCAGTGCACATGTGTAGTATGATCTCTAGATTGCACATTCAGTTCACTTCACAGGATTTAGACAGTGACCCTGTGACTCACTGTGAGTACAGGTAGTCCAGGAGGAGACATTTGTTCTCTTCTCTGACTCTTTATTTGGATATGCTGACATAGTGACATCTAGTGGTCAGGACTGTCTGCTGGAGCTTCAATACTGACTGATCATCCTCATCTTCATCAGTGGAGGAGTCTAACAGGCAGCATCATGATGCAGACTCACGCCAGAGAGGATTGTAGGCTTGGTCACACAAGGAATAGTGGTTGTCTTCATGGAAATATGAAGCTAAATGTCATTATTAGACATTATTAGATTGCATACACGAAATCCACATGTACACAAGTAAAAAAATGTGTAACACATGAAGTGATTGGCCTATTGTAATAGATGACTCTCTTACTCTGCTGTACTAATGCTTATTACGAAGCAGTCAGTGAAGGTTCACACACACTGCAGATCTGACTGCAGACTGCACATGTGCACAGTGGATAAACTGCACGAAACAAAACAAAAAACCCCCACAAAATAAGAATAAAACTATTTTTTTGTTTTGTTTTTCTTGTTTATTAGATTACTCACTTCGAGACAAAAGGAAGAACACATCCAGTCTTACCCCATTTTTTTAAAGTCAGCAAAAACAATTCTATAAAACTTTCAAAACAATATTGCCAGTGCATCAAAATGTATTAAAATAATTTATGTATTACAGCAGTTTTATTTATTCATATTTTTATAATTATAGTTTATAGTTTATAATTTATACAGCAAACGAATTGTATGTGTGTGAGAGGGTTAGAGGTAGGGTAAGTAGCAGTTAATATTAGGCCTCCAGGTCTCCAGGAAATGAATATAGTCAGGCCCTAAATTATTCATACCCCTGGCAAATTTTGACTTAAATTTAATTTTATTCAACCAGAAAGCTTTTTTGTTTTGTTTTGTTTGCTCTGCAAAGTGATATTGAAATGACACTCCATTACAGTGCATGAACAAATAATGTTATAATAAACATTGACAACAACTTCATTCAAAGGGCTACCCAACTCAAGCATGTGTTAAATCTAATGTGATCAGAACATTTCTTAACAGTGTGGTATGTTTTCACAAGCTACGCGAGCACAGCTTGGTGAGAGTTTTACCTGAAATCTGGTGAAAACTACCATACACAGCGCAGCAGAACTTTCCATTACCCACCTGGCTTTGCTGCATTCATCTTGTACACAGCTGCAGGAGGTGACATCTGTATAGATACAGATATTACATAATTGTGATCCACCTGTCTGAGGATCTTTGGCCTGGTGGGAACATGATCTGTGTCTGTGTTGTGGAGAGAAGGTCGATTGGACCAGAGCTCCATATGAGGACATCTAGAGCTGCAGCCAAGGACTTTACACATAATTCACACATGGACTAAACAC
>JBAJHX010000002.1:16422722-16434639 GCA_037176925.1 Amniataba percoides | reverse complement strand
TATATATATATAAACATATTTGAAGATATGCCCCTGCTTAACAAGAGTAACATACAGTATATACTATTATTCACAAGTATTCTAATGATACAAGATCATCCACATTTTTTTTTAAGGCTGTAAAAAGAATTTACAGAAGAGACACACTGAGATATTTTGTATTGGAAACAACCGAAACTGAAAATGAGACTACAAAAAAACATAAATGACTTTCAGCTTCAGTTTTTTAAATAAAAAAAATGTCATTTGAAGCGTGAAATGGATACGGAGATTGCAAATGTTGAACTGTAGGCTTTAGAGTCTGTCTCCGGGTAAGGGAAAAGCAAAGTGTTCCAACCTGTGTCTTATTAACAGAGTTTTGACCATCACGCCTGAGGGTTACGATGACATTCAGTCACAGTGCTAAGATACTGAGGTTTTGCTTTCACTTTTCAAAAAATATGGTTCAAATAATATAGTTACGGCTGAAAACTTAAGTTAAATTATTGTCATGTTGTGCAATTCAAATGGAAAAGTCTCACCAAAGCTCTGGACTTCATGCCTTTGCACTCTTGGTAAAGTACTTGCCTGGCCTGTCATAACCAACAGGAAAGATGGTCGCAAGAGAGAAAAAAAAATGAGGATATGTTGTAAAAAATGAAACCTGAATCAATTAAAAACAGTTGCAGACAAATTCCCCCATGACAAGACAACAACCGGCATGACCTCGCTTTAACATACAGTATAAAGTTACAACACATTATCAAATATCGGAACGCGCACTGCCTTCCCGTGCATTGGTTTGTGTGTACTGAGCAACAGCGTTCATGAGCTGGTTGTGCTAAATCAGAGGTAGTTTGAAGTCAGGAGAAGATATTGCATGTCAGTGACCAGAAAGCGCTGGCATACGATCGTGTTTCCTTAAATGTACGGCTCCTTGGAGTTACAGTGCAAGATGAGTCGTCCAATGTCACGCCGCTGCTATATCCAGGTATCAAGTGTGTCATGAGGTAATGTGTGGCTTGTGGTTTTTGTTCTTGAGGTTTTTTTTTCTTTTTTCTGCAAGGTAGACCAAGTGTTGTGGATTTCTCCAAAGTGTGACACGAGTTAGAGAATCAAGGTCTTAAAGCTATGCTGCAAAGAACAAACTGAATGAAGCTTCGTACATGAGCCTCTGAATGTAAATCTGACAGAACGGTATACAGTAGTCTGATGCAGTGTAAAACAGTTTGGTTGTGAAGTACCGACAGAGAGATGTTCTGTCATTTTCTAGACTGATAAATGAGGTGTGCCAATCCACCAACAACAGGGAGAGTAAAGCAGAGCTGATGTAGAGCTCTGACGTTCTGCTCATGTTCAGGCCTCTCGGGTCATTTCTTAAATTAATCTAAATTAAAGCTTTAAATACATATCTGAGGCACTGCTGGACAATAATATCTACTCTTTATCATTTTTGTTTTTGTTTGCCTTTATCACCTCTTCCAAATGATTCTCTCACCTCGGACACATCCCAGACATCAAGTTTTAAAGCTCGTTCTTCAGTGTTATTTTTCTTTCATGAAGGATGCGCCGTAGAAGAGATCTAACGTGGAAGTAATGGTCCAATACAGTCTTAAGGTTCAGGGCAAAGATGTGCACAATTATTTCTGATCAATAAAATCTAACATCTAATTAGGTTCTGCTTCAATTTATATGTGTTTTTAACTTATGATATCTGAGGAACTAGAAACTACTTCAATTTATGATCAGGAGAGTTACAATCTTTGGCAGTGCAGACGTGGCCTGCAGAAAGTTTCATTTCAGGTGAGCTGCCTACAAAATAAAATTCTCTTCAAATTAGTTACAGCTGGTCTGCCACCAGTTAAGTGTATCATTTTAGGTGGCTGAAACCATTTATATATTGCTTTCTGAAAAATAAAAATCAGGGAGGAATAAAATATTAAATAAGAGTATATTTGTTTCATTTGTCAGCGTCTGAGGCTAGAAAAGAGGAAAAGTGAGAACCTAATCAAAATTTCAAAGATCACTTAAATATTTAAACCTACTGATTAAATGTATGAAGATTATTAGCTGATTAAATTGTATTTAAATTTGACAATTCTTTAAATACTGAATACTTAAAATCAACAAAGATCGATCAACAGAATTTTTTTTGAATGGAGACTTCATTTAGATTCAGTTTTAGATTTAAGCTACTAATCTTTCACTAACATGCTTATTGGTCCTGATTACAAGAGACACTGGATTTGGGCTGACAATTAAAACTTACTAATGCACTTATTTCACAAACTGCAGATTTACCTAATGCTTATTATTGTGTTCCCCCCCTCCGGTATATTTTCAGAGAAAGAAGACTCAGGAAAATGGCCTTTTGTAAATGTGAAGATCATGATGCTAAAGTTCAATCTGAATTAATGCAAACAACTTTAACAAGCTTTTTTTTTTTATAAATAGCTTCAATCCAACATGATATATAAACCACTGCCCTGAGGAAAGGTGTGTGTCTCCCTGTCTTTGGTGGTCTAACACCAGTTTGGAAGAGGGGCGGGCTTGTTTTAAAACCAGCCCTGATACATTGGAAAAGCAGATATTTGTTCTACATTTCTATATGACAACACCAGGCTGTTGGTATTGAGACAACGGCAGGCTCTTTTCTGCTGTCAGTGTGTGAAGAATCAGTCCACGATCGTAGGGAGTGTGAAAGAGTGTGTGTATCTGTGTCTGTCCATGAGAGAGACAGAGTAGGAGTTGTGGCATTTCATTTGTACCTCAGTACGAAGGTGTAGTCTTAGAATAACGCACCCCCTGAGAACACTCTCCCTTAATTAAAGGTAGATGATGATGCTCTGAGGATCCTCAACCACATTTGGGGACCACACTTCCTCATGGTGTCTGTTTCTCATTGGGTGTGTCGTACAGGGCTGACTTGTCTGATCTGTGTCTGTTGTGGCGGGTCTGGAGCTGAGCTCTGTTTTTCTCTGTTCAGCAAATTGGGTGCTAACAGCAGTACGATCATTAAAGGTTCCTTCTTGATGTGCCCCATGTTGCAGGGCTGTGTACGGTCTGTTCAGCGACAGATAACAGAAGGACGCTAACTGAAATGAAACTGAGTAAAATAATGTGTGGAAAGGGTCAAAATAAGTGGTCAAAGAAGTCTTTTCCCTTTGAAAGACCTGACAGCTGAATGAGGTAGAGGTTTGACGTGTGGAAGCTTAGTCCTCCTCTGGGGACTCTCCAGCCTCCTCTTCTTCTTCTTCTTCCTGTGAATAAAAACAAGATCATTTAAAGCACAACATGAGTGGATCAACATCCCTCATGGTGTTCCTGGATCAACATCCACATTTTCCAAATTTAAATACAATTAAACTAAATTCCCATCCGAACAAAATCCTTACCTGCTTTTTATTGTCTAGTAAAAACCAGGAGCTGCAGCTCTATGAGCTACTGCTGCTTTACAAGTTAGCCAAGCAGGTAAACTACCCTAACAAGTAAGCTGTCCAATGGGCTAACACATTGTTCATTAACATTAAAGGGTAAAGATGAAATAACAGGCCTAATTTTGGTCTGCATAATTTATCATTAAAGTAACCTATGTGATCCACTATGTGGCTGGTGCATAGTTAAAACTTATTCATAACAGAAACAAATCTTTGCTCTTTTTCTATAGGCCATGCTGACAATAACAGATATACAGAAAGCTGACATTAAATGAAAAACCTGAACAAACGAGTAGAGAAACATAACGAATCCAGATGCTTCAAGGTGCACTGGACGGTACGATTAAGCAACCAACATCCAGTCCTGCTCTGTGGCAGGTTTAAATGTGCTGAGCAGGCCCAGCTTATTCATATTTTGTATCAAGGCGCAGGAAAAGACCCGAGTGGCTTTGAAAGAAGGGTCGTTGTTGGGGAATGGTTGGTAGGAGTTTCAGTCACAAAGAGTTCAACTGACTCATGTTTCAATAAGAATAGTGATATGAGTGGGCGAGTGTGTGGCGTGCACTGAGAGAACAGTGCAGGCCTGAACGCTTGACCTCTGATATACTGCCATCACTGTAAAAAGGACGCTCACTGGTCCCAGAAGTGTGTGGAGTCTGTGTGCCGCAATGTGGATGATGACCACCGTGACAACTGTTGAGTGGTGGCGGGAAAACGCTAACTGACACAATTTATAGCCCTCTTCCTTTCCCAGGCCGTGGCAATGCAGCCATTCAGCGGAGGTCTGCGGCCGAAGCCTGTCTGCATTCTGCAGCTCCAGCTCCATTCATTAGTGCTCACACACTTCAGCCTTGAAAGGCCCTCTAAGTGTTACCATGTGTGACAAGGGCAAATGAGAGCAGAGGAGAAAATAGGCGGTGTTGGTGTGGGAATCACACCGCCAAAGACCGTCTCTGGACACAGACAGGATTAGTCTGGGTTAGCAGGTACAATTCTTGACCCTTCATACGATCTCTACTCTCTACGAACAGCTTCACTTGGCAGGGCTGGGTTAAAAATCGCATACTGTATAATTCAGTTCTAATTCAGTTCTGATTGTAATGAGTTCATACAAGAAGATGACAGAATGAAGTATACTTCAGTGCATCTTTTAATATTGTACTGTGTATTGAAATGTACTGTATATATTTTGTGAAATTGATGTTTAATTAGATTAGATGTCAGACATTCGTAGCTTGTATTATTTAAGTAGTATCAAAAAGTAGGGCTGAACGTGAAGTCTCCAGCTTTGGCTGATGCTTCAAATCCTGTTGCATGCAGGTGTTTAATGCTTTTTTTTGTCTGAGTATTTTTCCTATTTTCATAATATTCTGTATTATTAATTATTTTTTCTTCAAAATTCAAAATCAAATGTAAAGCCCAAAATCACAAACACTGTTTGCCTCAGAGGGCTTTACAATCTTAAAAACACTTTAAACAGAATTATGAGAAACTGTTTTTCTTTCATGTTTACATTCACCTTTTAGTGTCGTTACTATGGTGATTTCATTTTATTGGTTGGTAAAAATCTCAGTCAGTGAAATAAAAAGTGTGCATCATATTTTAGTAATAAAATTCCTGATCCTAACAGTTCTGTCACTCTGGATTATGTTGCATTGCAGTATATGGATAGTAGCTTTTAAAAAAGCTCTATGCTTCAAGTTGTGTTGGAAAAACAAGAGCTCTTGTCATTAGCGGTAGTTGAAAATTCTTTGGGAAACCGTGCTATGTGCATGTGTAAGGTTGTAGCTTCCGGTCGGTTAATGCACCCACCCTTCCCCACCCTGATCAGTGGAATGGAAGGAGTTTGAGGTTCTGTGCAGGCTGGTGGTGGGGCTGAGATAAAGCAGCCTATCAAAGTGGGAGAGCTAAATGACATTTTTATGGCTTGCAGCTCCCAGGGCCTCTGAGCGCCTCCCAACTACCTCAGCTCTGTTCCCACACCGCCACAAATCAGAGCTGAGTTATGCATTCACACTAAGAAGTGGCCCGCACCAGCGAACAGAGGGAGGCTGGTGGATTCCTGGAGTGTGAGGGAAGGCTGGGGGCGGGGGTCCTGTGTTTCAATCACTTACTACCATTCAGCTTTCATTCTCTCTCTAATGTTGGTGCTCACATTAAACGACACAAATATGCAACATAAAGCACTGCTTACTGTAGAGTAACAGTGATCCAAAATATCCTCCACTCTGGTGAGACATTTAGGAAACTGACTGTATTAGTACAGTAATAGCTACAGAGTCTGGGTTTGTCTGCTCCTTACATAATATCTAGTCAACGAACATGCGCCGTGCATGTTTTGTTGTATCAGAAAGTTTTGTATTGTGATCCTCTCTGCAGAGATGGAGGCCTGTCAGGTGCAGCGTGCAGAGTCCAGTACTGATCCACACAGCCACGTCTCCATACAGCATAAAATGGAAGATGAGGAAAAGTTTTTCCCCACCAGTAGCTGGACTTCATCCAGTTTGCACAGTCAATACATCTTGAAAAGAAATATTGATAGTGACGGTGTACAGTCTGCCCCAGTGGAGACTCATTTTCCTCTCCTCCAGCATTTCAAATTTCCTAAAATTCCACTGTCATTAAGAAAAAAGTCTGCTCAGAACTGAATTAACAAACAACTTGATGTGACTGGTCATTCTCCTAAAATCATCCTGACCACCCTCACTGGGCTCCTCTATGGTGGGAAAGACTCTGCCTACGGCTGGTGCAGACAGCACCGCCTGGAGCTCTGAAGACAGTGGACATGGTTGGTGATTTCAGGATCTCCAGTGACTCCACAGTCAAACCACTCTGAATATTGTTTACTGTAAAAATGTGTCCTGGTACAAATGTCATACACTGAACCAGGCTGCAAAAGCACACAACCACTATATTCACTTATAGCATGACATCCACAGAAATGTATGCAGTTTAGTACAAACTTGATCCACCTTGACTTGAAAACTGTAAGAGAATACTAATGTTATTAGTTTAGCTACCCACATCCATAAAAGGATTTGTGTAATGTATTAAATACAGAGTAATATATTGTGTTATGGGGACAACAAAGTCATTTATCTTGAAAACACGTGTTGTGCTTGTGTGTGTGTGTGTGTGTGTGTGTATGCACGATGAGTAGGATCTCTTACCTGAGCAGCCTTTTTCTGGACAACCTGCTGTGGCTGCAAGAGAGCAGAAGAGAGAGGTTAGTCTTGTTTGTCCAGTTGCTAGTATTAAGAAAAAGAAATTTATTAGCAATTATTTTAAATGAGTCAATGCATAATTTAATTTAAATTGGATTTAAAATCAGATATACTGCAGTTTTCTACATTAGTGTCTGAGACCTCTTCATCATCAACATGACAATATAAAGCTTTCCTTAAAAAACATTGCAGTGTTTTGAATACCATATCCAAAATGGCTTAGTTATTCACAACGTTTTGACAGGGAAACTGCCAGTTCAAACTAAACTTGAACTAAAAGTTGCAAGAATAACATTTATATTGATACTAATGTTTATATTGCTATTGTACATGTGCTATGAGCACATTCCACCGGTGCTGAAGTTGAGGTCACACACCCAGTTGGATCTGAACCTTCCCTCAGCCTGGTCAGTTATAGAGCCATTAAACAGGGAAGTTATTGTAGGCAAAGAGCCAAACAGAAGCAGCAGCACACCACAGGCTGCATACTGACTATTAGAGAGTCATAGTGGATGACTGTATAAAGGATGCAGCTGTATGAATGTCAATCATGCCCACCAAAGCCATTTGTAAGAACTCTATCAAAGAAAGTTCATAATAAAGTGAAACTAGCTGATTTACTATCCACTACCCACCAAGCGTCTGTAACTGGACCTGTTTGTTCTTTTCATATTAACATATTGGAAACCTTGCATTTCAAGAATTTGCAGCCACCCCTGACACAGGACTACATGTAGATAAGACCTCGGTTAGTATTTGACACCAGGAAGATCCTGAACAAACGCCCTGCTGCACAAAGGACCAGAGCTGAGCAGCTGAGCGCTCCAGCAGCTCTGAGAATGTAAAATGAAAATGCAGAGTCTCCGGTGCTTCTAAATCAGGCCAGCTAATGTCCCAAAGAAGACAGAGCCATGCCCACAACCCCTCACAGCCACCAAAGAGCAACTCAAACAGCTGGTGTTCAGTTCAGGCAGGCTGGCACGTCACTCGGCTCAAACACAGTCATGGGATCCAAACCAGCACTGGCCTACATGAGGTGTACAAGCAGCAGGTGCAGAGGATGCAGACCCCCTGAACTCTGCCAGTCTTTGTTGAACCCCTCCTGTCCTCATCAACATCTCAGACTTCAGTCCTGCTCTCTTTGTGTCTGAAGCTTCACCCTGATGTTCTGCTCCTCTGCTGCACTGTTCATACACTCTGTTTACATTTACATGTTTCAGAGAACATACTGTGTCCTGTATTCATTCATCTACATTTGAAAAAGAAAAAAAGCTATATCCTCCTATAATTGTTTTGTATGCTGTTAATAAATTCTACTTTCTACCTTGTACTTACTGTTATCTCTCCATATACAAAAGAGAGGATGTGTATATACACACACACCATTTTATCACACCTGCATCCACAGCATCATATTCATAATTGTATTATATTTCTTTTTATACCATACTGTCTATTTAACTTTATTCCATTATATTCTATTTTATATATATATATACCATATTCTCTCTAGATATTGACACAATTGAAGAACAGCTGAAGAACTATGGGCACTATGGACCATGAGAGCAGACACCTACCCAGCCTAAGGATTCAAAAGTATTCCAAACTAACCATTAGTGAAACCAAACCTCTATATGTACAGACGTCACTGCTGCTGGAGCTGCTCTCCCCCACAGCCCCAAACCAGACCTCTCCCTGTATCACACATCAGAAAAATCCCAGCATTGTCTTCCACATGCTCTGGCAGCTCTTTGATGTTGCCGGGGCCTAACACTATGAATCTTGTAGGCTGCAGCAGCTGCTCGGCCCCACAACTGATTTGGGGGGGGGGGCAGCTTGAGGCTTAGCGTGGGGGCATCGTGGGCAGCTTCAACCATTCCAAGGTATGCTGGGTAAGAAGGACTAAAAGTAGGAGTCTCGGTGGGGACCCCTTCTCTGCTGAAACTCAATCCCCCTGCTGCTCCGAGAATGAGGTGCTCCTCCATGCTCTCAGCTGTTTTTTACAAAAGTCCCATCAAAGGGAGAAATGCCTCTGCTTTGTTGAGCACCTTGTACAGGCCAGCTGCTCGCCCCGCTCTCTCCTCACCGCCACAGTAGCCGTCCTCATCACTTTCCACTGTGTCCATCCAAGTGATTGATTCACTTTACTGGTTCTCTAACTGGGCATAGAAAAATACTGCAGTGATGTCATCATTTCCAGTATGTTCACATGTGATATAGATAATGTTGTACAAGGTTATTGACTGGGATAAAGCCCTTTCTGAGGGGGGGTTCTAACACATAATACCTGGACTGCTCTTGAGACAGCATCTTTTTTCTTGTCCAGCAGACCTCCTCGAGAACCTCTTCCATTTTATAAAAGGAGCAAGACAGTGTTTAAAGCAAGCTGTGCGAGCTTCTCACAGAGCCGTGATCAGTACACTCCACAAGTGGATGGAAAGACAGCGTGACCCAGTTAAAGGGTTGAGAATGTAGAATGAAAACACAGATAAGAACGTTTGCCCTGAGGGTGGCGCTACAGGAAACAAATCAAAACAGAGAGAACATGAATGTCCTCAGAAAATCTAAAACAATTCCCTATTACACTGAGAAATGTGTGTGTAAAGCTGCCGATGGGGTTCTTTCTCTAGGACGCATCAGTGTGCTCAATTAAAATTAATTACATATACATATTTTAATGTATGTATGTATGTAAGAAATTATCTTTTATCAACCTCTGTATGTAATTAATGTAATCTTAATGGTGCTTTCACACCGATCCTGTTTGGTTGCTTCAGCTGAACTCTGGTATGTTTCCCATCGTTTAGGATGACGTCTGTCAAACTGATGTAGACCAAACAACCAGACCACGTCTACACAAGAGGCATTTCAGAAGTGTTTTTTTAGTCGTCTGTCCGTCCCATCCACATCTTGTTGAAAAGATTTACCTCTATTTTAAACAATCCAGCAGTCTGCATAAACCATCTGATGCCTCACAATTTCTCTTTCTATATACTATATGTGTGTGAATGTGACACGAACTGCACTTTCACACTCTAGTCGTGTGATTTAGCTTTAGCAGGAGAAATGAAAGATGTATGAACTGGGTGTTTTTGTCTGATTGCCTGTTTGGTAACTTACAAAAACTGTCGAACAACAACCTCCCAGTTCCAAACACTGAAAACTGTCTTCAACTACCTAAAAACAGTAGTCACATGAGTGGTCATCTGCGGTGAGAGCAGCATGTGGGTCATGTTGTTTGCACTATCAGATGATAACTGGTCAGAGCAGTAGCTTCAAATGATATCAGCATGTGCATTTTGGCTGGCTGATGTATGAAGTAAGATATAATGATCTCTTGGCTGCAGGGGATGAGACACTGATGAAATACAGCTGTATGCAGAAAAAGTTACAATGTGCAATGGTAACCTTGGATCTTTAAAACTTTTCATAAAGTGCTATATATTGAAGGAAAATGCATTGTATTTTCCAAGTGTTCCTGCTATTGAAGCTACTATCATGTTTTCACATGTGACTGCATGTGCTGCTTGTATAAAATGAATAAATGTACGTACATTTATGTACATTTACCTGACTGTAGTGTATATACAGGCTCTATGGTGTATGTCTGTACTGTCAGTGTTCCTGCTGTGCTCTGAGCATTAATTATCCCATTAGATAGGTGCTGCTGCTGTTTGCTCTGGTTAACCGTTACTGGTCCTGCTAACCTTTGGACCTCCTTTGAAGCCAAACGGATAATTTAACCAACTAGGTTCAACCGTCTCTCCACAAACACAAGTCTGCAAGGATGAAAAGTCCATCATGACATACGCTTCAGATAAGACGCTGTGTAGATTGTGAGGCTCTTAAAACCAGGAATGCTTACCAGTGAAATTGTCCAAATCTGTTAACTTTGCCTAAACTTTGCATTTAGGGAGGTAAATATTTGACATTTGGCAGGCTTGTAAAACACAGTCTGCTCAAGAGAACTGTCTTGTGGAAGAAGGGATGTGGGTCAATTTATTGAAGAGGCTTCAGATTGCCACAGACTGACTAGAATCCATTACGTAGCTGATACAGTTATAAAAACCATAAAGGGGTTTGAATAAATCTACTTTTATAAATGCTATTAAGAAGCAATTCTTGGTAAGTTCAACCAAAAGCATCACTCGGTCTTTGCAAATGGAAAATGATTCACATTTTTATTTGCATTTAGAGTGAGGACATGAGATCTGATCACAAGTGGTCACTTCTGATTGGATCACCCAAGATGTTAATGCCCAGCAGATACTGTCTGAGCACAAAGGATTGGAGCTCTGTCAAAAAGAAAAAGCAGGTTCAGCTCATCAGCAGGTTGTAGGTGCCCTGTACTCCAGAGGCAGGCTCATCCCATTCTTCTCACTGCTCTGTCCCATTTTAGTCCCAGTTTTCTCCCTGCATTTATTTTTGGTCTCTCTCAGTTTTCTCTTTAGCCAATTTTGGACAGTCGAGAGTTCCTCGTGATCGCCTGCCACGAAATCCCTCTTCTTCTTGTCAAGATGGCCTCTGATCTCTTTATTGATCCGGGGTTTACTGTTCTGGAAGCAGCTGACCGTTTTGGAGTTTACTGTGTTGTCCTCACATAAATGGATGTAGTCTGTTATGCAGTGAGAGATCCCCTCAATGTCAAGCTCACAGCCTTGCTGGAATAATTCCCAGGACCTCCTTGGCGTCCATAGACCAAATGAGGATAACAGCACACACTTTCAGGCAGTCTCTCAAAGACATTCATGGTGTTGCACTCAACTGTTGACACTAGTGTGTAAAAACTAGTGGTAGTTGTGTGAAGAATGAAAATAGAGAGCTTGAGAGATAAGTTTCAATACTTTTTTTAACCTAATTTTACACCTCAATACACCCCACCAATTCCTGCTTAAAGTGGAGAAGATTGTAAGATTGCCTGATTAAAACTGTAAGTTGCAGCTTTATTCGACAAGTTGAGGGAGAGGATATTTTTGATGCTTTTAGTTGATCCAATAAACTTTACTAGGACTTGAATGTGAATTGAGACTTCTGTACATGATGAATGGTCAACCAGATTTATAGCCTGGGGCTCCAGGAACAAAGATTATGAAGTATGATCTGGTAAAACCTTGTTACACAGCTTGTTGTTATCTGGATGTCTACAACACTCCAACATCGGTCTTCCTCTGACGACTGTATTATTGTATTTAAAAAGTTAAGATTAAGATTAAGATTAAGATAAACTTTATTAATCCCCGTAGGGAAATTAAGTTGCAGTAGCAGCATATTTCA
>JBAJHX010000002.1:16401901-16416883 GCA_037176925.1 Amniataba percoides | reverse complement strand
CTTATTTTGGCCCCCGAATTATTAACTGATGCAGATACTAGAGAACATGTCATGATCGTATTTTAACAAGTGGAGTCTGTCCTGTCCTCTGTATTAAACCACATATTCTCTACTTCTCTACATTTTTGTCTTGTTTATCAAAATGTGTGATTTTTAGCAGCATTTCAATAATAATGTATAACGGTCGCAGGATGTAGTCACACAGCATCTCTGCTATAAGCTTATATCAGTGTATGCAGTGGAAAATCAAACCTTAAACTTCTTAATTTCGTACATGCAACAACTTTAATTGTTTAATTTAGAATTAGAGGTAAATGGAATCTCATTTTATTTGGATATTCCCTTTTATAGTGTACAAGCTGATACTGATGATCACTACAGTTAAACAAGCGGGTAGCTGATTTTAAAATCTGAGGGACATAGAGCAAGATAAACAACCACCCAAGTAATGAAAAACAGCCCATCCTTCCTTTCTCAACAACAGTGTGCATGAAAGACAGGTAAAGAGAAGAAGAGCCATGAAGAAAAACAAGCTAAAAAGAAAGAATTAGGCTGAGCAACAGTGCAGAGAAGAGCTTTGGAGGTGAACCTGTAGTAGCTGAAGTTGTAATCAGTCAAATTTTCAAGCTAAGTCCACTGTCCAAATTTCACCAACTGTAGCTTTAACCTTTCTAACAAGCACTACTCTTATATTTTGTCTCTATTTGCACTCTGTTTATCTAAAGTACTATCTGTCTTATCTGTAGAGGAACCAACACATCGAGTCCAATGGAAAGCAGCCACTTGGCAGCTGATGAATGCAATCCATTGGAGAGCAGAGTCCCCCTTCAAGCTTTGACCAGCAGAGGAAGCTGGTCAACTTGGCACAGGTCTGCCCATCCATCTCAGCACCTGCACACAGAGGACAGGACCTGCAGCCAAACAGCGGAGGTGCAACACGACATACCAATGAGGGACTAACCCTGGATCAGCTGGGTCTGTCCATCCCTAGTGCAAAGTCCTGGCAGCTGTGTTGTACAAAGGTACTGTATACGTACACAGTGCATGACTTTTAGTAACCCTTTTCACAATGTAGTCCAGTAATAGAAGCACTCCACCAGCTGACTGAGAAGTCACCTCCTTATGTTCATACTGGATGGATATTCAACATGCTTTTTTCAATACTGGATGCTAGACCAATCAGTTTAATATATGCACTCATTTTTTCCATTAGAAATGTCTAAACTGTATTTTAAGCAGTAAGATATTGCGAGTAGCTGTCAAATTACTCGGGATGGTGACAATATTGTTCTAAATGTGCAACACTAATGCTCAACAGTGTCTCCACCATCCTTTTTTTTCTTTGTTACTCCCATGGTTTTTCTTGCTCTTGTGTTCACGTTTTGAGATTTTCATACACATGTCACACTGTGTGATACAGAGACACAACAAACAGAGAAAAGCAGCTCACATATGGGTGTCAGCATGTGCTCTGCAGCAGTCAGAGAGGTAGACCCTCTTTAATACACCATGCACACACCTTGCTATGCAGGTTGTGTAGTTCCCACAGGCCTCACTGGTAGATGGGTAACACTACAAAGGAAACTCTGCAGTAAACCAGTAAAGTGTTTTATCAGTTCTGTCCAAGGGTTCAGTGGCTCCCTTTGCTGGGCTGAGAGACCAGCTTACAGGCTGTTACAATACATGCCTGATAAAATGATCTTTTTTTTTTTTCGCAATTTAACCCCTTTTACCACAAACTGCTTCACTGTCAGTCTTTTTAACGAAATATTAAGATGTTTTCCTGTCTTCCAGCTGACTATTGTTCTCCATTCATTTTCAATCCACTATGAAATCCAGCTTGCAAATGCTGAGCCATAATAAACAACATCACTTCAGTGCCTATTGCCAACGCTAAGCAGAGATTCAGCATGAAAGCAGGCCTGGCTTAAAACAGAGCTGCATCGGTGGGTGTGTGTTGTTTAAAATGCAATGAAATACGATATAGGACGGCCAGTTGAGTAACAGATTAATGCATTTAAAGGCTCATCAGATGTCAAAACAACAACGATTTGTAATGCCCACAACAAGAAAGTTTCATCACGACGGCAACTACACAACATGAGGCACACGGTAAAAAGTGTCCATATGTGTCCTTGTTCATACTCAAATGCGAAATTTAAGCTTGGTACAACTTTTTTGCTGGACAACCCAGCATATATACATACACACACATACATATATATATATATATATATATATATATATATATATATATATATATATATATATGTGTGTGTATAGATAGATACACAAATATACACTCTTTTCCAAATTAAAAGNNNNAACACACCCGAATATATATATACACACACACACATATAGACATATATATATATATATATATATATATATATATACATATATATATGTGTGTTTGTATAGATAGATACATACATATATAAACTTGTTCAAATTAAAAGAACAAAAATGGATACAATAAGATACACAAATCCATTACTTTACAAACACACTGCCAATTTTTGAACAGTAATAAGTCCAACAATGCAATACAATTATGGAAGACTACATTACAATTTATAAGAATATATATAAGAATATATAAACATTTAAAAACTGTAACAGATGGGTTTGCCTTTCATTGTTAAAAATCATTTGAGGACTGGTGTTGCTCACACCACATGGATGTTGGACCAGCGGAAGATTCCCGTGTTTACGGAGTGGACCTTGTCTGACGGGAGGCACTTCCAGGCACTTTGTATTGTTTATTGCCAAGTCGGATACAGTACAGCTTTCAGAAGAATCTGCTTCCCTGTTGTAATAACCACTTGGATGATGACACTGATGCTATTTACACATTTTAAAGTTGTAATGACAATGACTTTGACTTGACATGAAACAGCATAAGGGCAGACTGGAAAACCTGTGTGTGTTTGTTTGTGGCCTACAGTCACTGCAGTGTTCATCAGTCTGAGTCTGTCAGCTCTGCTCTGCTGCTGACTGTCTATCTAAAGTCTTTGACTGGACATTTGATTAATGTATATATATAATCACTGTGGTATCTATCATACCTTTAATTTAATGTTGGTCATTTTACCTCCATGAGTTGTGTCTTCATTACTGATGAATGGTAAATTGTCCTTCATTTCAACCTGCGTATTTCCCATAAATGTGACTGCTATTATGATACCAATGGTCCTGCTAACTTTGCACTTGCAACCTCGTGCAGTTATTACTAACTCACAGGGATGTAGATCCTACATCAACAGCCAATGTTTGTGCTCAGTGTTTGTTCTGACTCAGAAACCAGAGAAGAAGAGAGTTCCCTGAGTCTCTACCACAGAGATGGGGAGTATACGAGAAGAGTCACAATGACCACTTTTATGGGAAATGTGCCAGATTTCCTTGTGATGTAACATAGATAGAGTCTTCCTTTAAATTTGATAGAGAACACTTATATGTTTGCCTGGACTTTTCAGTCTCAAGCATGCTAATTGTATAATGTTGTGTTCTGTTTTGAGTTACTCCAAAGATTTGACATAAAACCTGCAGATCTGTCCTGGCAGCTGTGGCCTGTTGCTGAAAGAGGCCATAAAGGCTGAGAATTCAGCACGCATGCATATGAACCCGGCAGTTAATTTGCTCGCTGTAAACTTTAAAGCCGCCGCCGGAGTTGATAAGTCTCAGCGAGAGCACCAGTTAAACCAGCAGAGAGCGAAGAACACATTAAATATGCTAACAGTTCATTCTTGGAACACACCATTCTTTCCAGGAAATGAAAATAAATGTTTAAGTGCACACTTCATGACTCTCTAACTCTGTTCTTGTAGGCCTTCGCTTCTTTTTTTCCCCTGTTGACACAAAAAAAATGCTGACATGATATACGCCGGAGAAAGTTCACGTTCCCCACATCTCTCCTCGCCCTTCCTGGTGGCACTTGTAACTGCCAGCTGCTTTTCCCTGCACTATCAATCAGGCCTGTTACTTTGGAGCTGATAAACACTGAGGCCTTCAAGCTGTCAGTGGAATTATTTAAGTATTCCTGCGGTCAGCATGGAGAGTAAACATTTTCTTTGACTGATAACACAAACATTTTGGAGATCTCCCTGAACACACACAACCAGAGGAGGAAACTCTGAATGTACTCAGGCCACATAATGAAAGAGAAATCACCACAAGATATCTCAACAGTGAAACAGTCCCTCTAAATGTGCATTCAAACCTGGCAATAAATCTGCTGGTAAAATGCTTTGGAGTACAAAGAAACGAGTGTGCAGTAATAAAATCACCTGTTCCAGGTTTCTTTTTCTCTGACAGGCTTCCCCACATTGCACATTTACCTCCTGCCACAGACAGATTTCCCCTCAGTCCCTTCTTCGAGTTCAGAACATAGGAGAACCACAGACTCACCCATTTCCTGGGTCGCCCCCTGGGTCTTTTCTCCCCGGTTGCCTCAGCTTTCTGTGAAGATATAAAATGAGACGTGATCAGTTTTTGTCCTGACCGGCGCTTAATGACATGTACATGTGAAATTTTATATAAACACCTAATCGGTCAAGATAAAAAGTGACATACAGTATACTGATCCTTAAACATGCGGACTGGAGGAGTCAAGGATCACACCACCGATCCTCCAATTAGTGAACGACCGACTGTACCTCCTGAACCACTGCACTGCACTGTGTGCTGCAGCCAAAGTGTCAGGGAGGTATAATGGTGTGAGCAAAGCCGTAAAAGAAAAAGCAGTAAGTACAGTATGTACTTTGTAGTAAAATAGGTGAAACGTGCAAAAACACTTTCATTTGAGGTTTTATGGTGACCTGGATGTTTTTACACAAGCACTGCATCAGTAGCACATAAATGACTTCCGTACTGTCTCTAACCTACCACTTCCAAAAAAAATCACAAGAAAAGTTTGCTTTCTTAGCAGAGAGTAATTTTACACTATTCAAGTGTAAATGAGTGGATCACAACCAGTGGAGTAAACTAACAGATAATAGATAAAGGAAAAGGTTTCATCTGTTCACATTAGCAGGAATGTGGCACGAGTAAGGAAAGTACAAAGTGTGCGTGTGTGTGTTTACATTCATTTACTGCGAAATGATGTGACACCTTCAAATGGAGTGTATCTGTTTGTTTGGCTCATCGGGAGGAAATGATCACTCTCACTAAGATGAGAGAATAATTTGACATTAGTGGGACTTAGGATAGATTTGGACTCTGCAGACAGAAGGCCAAACCCTGACGTCGTCCACAATTAACATGACCAGACCAGTGTCTCAATAATTAATATGACAGGCTCCATGGCTCCAGTTGGCACAGAGTCAGGTGAAATCTTAGTCAAATTGTTGAGCAGTGATGAATTTTTCAGACAATGTAGCAGTAAAAGGCTGGTATCAGTGATATAGTTGGAGCATGCGTGTGGCTTTCTGCAGCTATTTGGCTCAGTACACAACACCAGCTCCTTTGTTAGCCTGACACTGAGTACAAGCCACCCAGCCTGGTCACACGGCAGCAGGTGGAGTGTTTCGACACCTCACCTCAGTAATGCAAAGACATCGTTCCTCTCTGTTCTGAACATCCAGTCAAAATAGTGACTCATGTTTTTGTGTTCAGAGGATAACCAGACTTTTCCAAAAAAGAAAAACACATGCAATTATCATTTTTATTCTTTCAGAGAGCCTGTAGATTACTACCACACAGCTGAAACATTTAGAAGTCAACTTGCTTCCGGCTCCCTGAAATCACCAGTGCTGGGTAGTTCACATCAGAGAGGCTAAATAATGATTATAAGTACAGAGTGGTGTAAGTAAGTAATATCTCACACTGTGTAGGAATCACCTTGTTCAGTAAGGTGACCTTTGACTTTACATATTACTGCCGATGTAGCGTAAAAATTAAATTTATTATAACATTAACGTTATTTAATGTTTAAGGATTCCAGGTTCAAGGATTCATTTCATTGTCTTTTTACAACACAAGGTTGAATACACAGAATTTAAATTATAGTCACTGAAGGCTACACACACACACACACACACAAAAAAACTATATACAAGCAAAAAACATTAATATGGGCGAAGTGCAAAAGATGAATCTTTGAGTCTCACAGCCTGAGGAAAGAAGCTGCTCTACAGTCAGGTAGTACTGCCGAGATGAAAGCAGGAGATTGAAGCAGGGTGAACTGGGGTAGTGTTTTCACATCCTTTGGGCTCTATACAGACACCTCACCTCACCGATATCACTAAAAACATGTGATGTTCTTTCAATCGTCCTCCTGTTCAGGGTCGTGCACAAACCATGCCAATTTGTCACGTTTCCATTCAGTACGCTTTCTATTGCTCCTCACGAGAACATAGCATGGAAACTGTTGACTTCCTCCAGAGGTCTCATCATTGTTTCAAATCTGGCCTGTGATGGTGATGTCATCCGTAAACTTCACAATAGAGTTCTCCACAGTCGCAGGGTGTGCAGCTGAGCAGGAGGAGGCTGAGGAGCCTGTGCGCTAAAGAGGAGTGTAACAAATGTCTGGGGTCTGTTTGTGAGGAAGTCTGATATCCAGAGAGGTGGTTGTTGTGATCATAAAATTGTTGCTGTTGTCTGATATCACTGATGACGAATGTTCCTAAAGATATGTGTACTCAGTCCTGCAGAACTGCATCTGTTCATACTTGTCTGTTTTTTTCTAATGAGTTGACCCTTTAAATAAGCTGTGTGTAAGCAGGTAAGAAAAGCAGAGTGAGAAAAGTCTGCTAAAACAGATATGTTTGAATACAATCACCAGCTACAATGATAAATATCCATCTTTTTCTTTTTGCCATTAGACTGCTAAGGATCTCATACAGAGCGTGCAGCTATTTTTTTCTTAGCATCTTGGTGAATGTAAACAGCTGCGGCAAAAACACAGGTACATTCTCGAGGCAGATGACATGGCCGACATCTTCACATTAAAAACTCAGTATCTTGGGGGCACTGTTCATCCACCTTAAATATGTTCATTGAGAGTCCACCTCCCCTGGTCCAGTCTAGTACTTGTCTCACTTCACTGGAATAGTGCTTCAGTACAAGAATGACACAGAGTGCCTATTTACCAGAGCTTTTAAAAAAATGAGTAAAAATAGTCATGGAAACATCAGTAGTGGAGTTATTAGAGCTTAGTGTGATAATCTCCTCTGACCTGCACCCAGCCATCAGTGTGTATCCACCATAAAACTCTTGCTGATCATTTAAATGAACGTCTCAATCTGAAAATCCTGCTACCTTTGTCACCAGATAAAATGGGTAAATATCAGGTTCTGTCACACAGGAGCAGGGGCTGCTTAGGATCCTCCCTTCAGAAGCATCAGAAGTCTATTATTACTGCACTGTATTATTACAACACAATGACAATGTCTCTCATGTGATGTCCCCAGCAGGTCTCTATATCATGACACATCGCAATTCTGGCTAGCCAATCTGTGTGCTGTAATCCCAGTTCTCTGTTTGGGATGCTGCATTTTTAATGTGGAGATTTAATGGTCTGAAAGACAACACCCTGTTCAATTAATCAGCAGTGTGTTATGTCTGAGCAGAGAGATGCAGCAGCCCTGAATACCCGGAGACCTGACGCAGGATCGCCTTAAAAACCATTACAAAGTACCATAATAAGAAGATTAACCACTGCTGTACCCACTAAGGTTTGGTTAAAACTGTGCAGAATAAATACTTGCTCAGGTCTGTTAAACAACATCACAACTGAGTAACCCACATTAGGGCTGCACAACATTGGAAAGAAAATCTCCAAAGTATATTAAGAGGTGTATAATGTGACCCTAATCCACATACACAAGGTATCACACTGACACACGTTTAACCAGACAACAGTCTAAGGGCCATGCTTTGTGAGGAAGCACATGGCCAAAGCAATGCTAGATTAAAAGTCAGTCATTTGCAGTAAACAGAAACTAAAGCTAAGCATGGTGACAATGTCATTAGTTATTCAAAAATAAGCTAAAGTGCTGAACAAATCAAAATCAAATGTCACAGCAGTCAATACACTAGGTTAGAAATTTCACTAAATACAACTTCTAGGAAAAATCAAGGAAACACCTGTGGCCTTGACAACACTTGACAACAAGACATGATCGCATGACAAGCACAAGCTTGACCCTCACTACACGCGTGTAACTGCATACTCGCTTGTCAGGTTAACTTTGGGGATTTGGAGGTGAGGATGGAGTAGACAGAGGTTGATGTTTCCCCTCCTTCGATTGGTTTCTTTCAGTAACCACAGCCTCAGGCCTGTCTCTAACTTCTTTTTTTGGCCACAGAATCAACAAGAGACTAATTACATGCTGTAAACAACAAAGTCATGAGGGTCATCATCTGGGCACCATACATATCTATACGTTTGTCAACTGGTTCTTTATGAAATTTAATCTCTAAGTGTCAAGTAGCTGTTGAGATATTTAAGAGTTATTCCAGAAAAAAAACATCGCTGGAGTTTTGCTAAAAAAACTAAGAAAAAACTAAGATTCTTATCAGGAAAAGTCTTCCAACAAAGCAGTAAAAATAACCCATGGAGCTCTTTTTTAATTATACACACGACTACAACCATCACTTTTCATCCGATCACCCAAGTGCAGCACCACGAATGCCTGCAAGGAGAAAGTGTCTGAAAGTGTAAGCCCTTCTTCCCGTTTGTACCATTCATCACTGAGACCTGTACAGCACCGACTGCCTCTGAGTGTGGCCATTCACAAAGGAGCTCCACTAGCTTTGCAGCATATAGAAGCTTTCACGCACTTTCTACATAAATCCGTCCAACTCTACACCCTAATGGAAGCCATTATTCACAAAGCCTTGTCAGACGGTTATTTGTGTGTAAAGTGCTTAAACAAACGACCTGCTGCATGATCCTGCTGGTTTCCTGGTTGAGGAGAGTCTCAGATTTTGGTGAGAATTGTGGGATACCGTTGGCCTGCATTCGACATCAAACTTTTTCTCTAAATGCAACAATCCAATCAAGATGTGCGTAACACTTATGCTTCTTCTTACAACCTGTCGTGATCTCGTCAGAGATCTCAGGAGTGATTGATATTGGAGGGGAAGTGAACTTTTAAAGCGTATATGTTAAAGGTGTAGACTCACCCAGGACTCCTTTCATCTGGAAAGATTGATATCTTCAGTGTTTATCATAACAATGCCAGATGAGATGAGACCGGAGTATGGCGAGAGCACAGTGCTGCTGGGAATGTTTACAGTGGTTCATGGTGGCAAGGGAGCACTAAGGCGGCTGTCACCCTGCGCCTAACACAACTTTATCTAAGTAATGAATGAAGACTCGCCCCAGCATCGCCGAGATGCACAGACCCACAACCCAAAAGTTAGCTGAGATACTGCTGGGAAACTCCAAAGCTTTTCTCCCGGTCACTTTTTCTTTGCCATGTTTAGCTTTAATCATCCAGCAGTTCCACCTCTGATGAACACCGTCTCCTGCTCTCTGTGGGAATAAGTAAGTGAGAGTGCTGCAGAGTTATGTTTCTATCAGCAGGGATGCACAAAAATGAACATATATGAAAACTTTCTGTGTTTTCAAATGTGTTCATTTATTTTGTTGTTCTTGCTTGTTAACTTTGGTTACTCTTTAAGTTTCTCTGCGTAGTTTTCTTGCATTTAAGTGCACATTTGTCAGTTCTGAGATATTCATGTTGCTCTTTCTTTTATATTCTAACACAACGTGAACATGTTTGGTCTGTTACCCATAAGACCCTTCTAATTGACTATATACAAAGATGGCTTCCCCAAAAGTGGAGCCAAAACATCTGACTCGCCCCCTTGTGGCTGGATGCAGTATAGGTCATAAACTCCACCCCCTCGATCTTAGCAGATGGAGCATGGGCCAAACTATAAAAATAAAAGTATATAATTTTTTTTCTAAAATGTTTACTTTGGGTTCTGTCAGTTGACCCTATGTTCAATCATACATTTGCTTTAAATTAGGTATTTGCAGCAATAAAAATGTGTCATTCATAGCTATTTGTAACTTCAACAGGTGATCCTTTGCTACTAAATATTACTAATTATTGATCACAGATTGAGTCTGGTTAGGTTACAGGCCAGGCCATGAAATGTTTTATCATAATTTTGATTTTTTTTAGATGCCTTTTTTTTAGACTTTAATTTGTAACCAGAGGGGCCAAACTTTCCTCATTCTAAATCCTATTTAAACAGAAGTGAGAGCTTTTCTCAGAGAAAATGGTTGAACAAAATTTCTGTTTAAATCAGAAAGAAGTAAACATGACTACAAATGGCATCTCAGGTCTAAATGTCATTAATTTATATTTTTCCACTGCTGCAGACACTTTCAGTCTGTACTAAAGAATAGCAAGGATCAATGCCCATTTCACTGATCCTTTTTTTAATCCTGCATGACTGTCACATATTCAATCACTGGAGAAAGCTGCTTTTTAATCAAGCATCTTTCAACATTTCCACTATTTTGGTTTGGTCAAAATAGCTGCAGTAGGCTCTGTTTGGTCATGTGATCACTCATATGAGAATTACTCTGAGCCACCGATGTACTGACACCACCTGCACAATCAAATGCAATCCAGTAAAAAACATGCAGTAAAGTTACTTTTGATGGTCAGAGGTGACACTGTACTGAATTAAACCGAGAGACGCTTCCAGTATTTACGTCATCCACCCTCACTTGCAAACATTAGTGGGGCAGAAGAAAGAGAAACACCTGACTATACAGTGCGACCTAATATCAGTCCAGGAGAAACTATGAGCGAAAAGGATACTAACAGACAATACCGACCCGCCTGTTCACCCTGCTGCCGTCTGGCAAGACACACGCGTATCATCTGTCGCAGCAGCAGACTGCAGAGCAGCTTCTTTCCTCAGCTGCGAGACAGCTCAGCTCATCCTCAGCTCTCTGGCATAAATGACAGCTGTAGTTGTCTGCTGGCGTGCAGCATAAAGAGAGTGCGGCTCACGTTTCGCTGTGTGATCACACATGAGCACACCTTATACCATGTTCTGTGTGGAATGTACGTCAACAAACGGCCCCAGAGGTCACTTTAGCAAATGTGTGTGTGTGTGTGTGTGAGATTCAGGTGCTGAGGCTCCTCACCTTCTGCGCTGCCTTGGAGGGGCCCTTGTTTTTACTTCCTTTGGGCCGGCCCCTCGGCCGCTTAGGGACAGGCTCTCCACTGGGCTCCTGGAAGGAAGGAGGGGGACATGTCATGGGTGTCTCTGACAGGAAAACCCCTGATTTGCCATTACTTTACGGATGTGTGTGGCTATGTGTGTGTGTGTGTGGCTGTGTGTGTGTGGCAGTGTTTGCATGTGCACACACCATGCAGGGAGTGAATGAGAGGCATTAATTATTCAGATCCTCCACTTGTGAGCCACACTGAGCTCTGCACAGTATTTCTGTCCCAACAACCCACAGTCAGCCTGAGAGAGACACTTCCTGAAGTCTGAGGATCATCTGTGTGACTCTGCACAAACACAGTGTGTGTGTGTGTGTGTCGGTGTATCCCCCCTCACACACACACACCCTCAGTGTCGGGTTTCTTCCCTAAAGCAGCCTGCGGTGTCCGTGGACGTGATTCTGTGTGTGTGTGTGTGTGTGTGTGTGTGTGTGTGTGTGACTCACCGGTGAATCACACACACACACACACACACACACCTTCAGAGCATAGTTTTCCTTTTACTCAGGTTGTCAATTAAAAAGCAGCGCAGAGTGGAAACATTCCTCATCAGATGTGCGGAAGTCCGAAACGATCAGTGACAATGTGCATGAAGAGTCCAGCAAGGAGCCGCAGCTCAGAGCCCGATGGATGGATGAGTGTGTGTGTGTGTGTGTGTGTGTGTGTGTGTGCAGGCTCTCTCCTTCTCTCACTTACTTTGGGGGGCTTCCTCGGTCTCCCCGGCCTCCTCTTCTGGGGCTCCGCGGCCCCTGCGGGCTCCTGGGAGCCGGAGCTCTCCGCCGCTTCTTCCCCGCGGCCGCTCATGACTCCTCCGGTCTGCAGAGAGAGGAAACGGAGGGAGGAGAGAGGAAGAGAGGAAGACGGGCTTTACTCCTGGAGAGAGTCAGAGAGTTTCTGCGGCGGGGGAGCACCGGGGAGAGAGAGAGAGAGAGGGAGGGGGAGAGAGAGAGAGAGAGAGAGAGAGAGAGAGGGAGGAGGAGGAGGAGGGGGGAGTCCGGGACGGACTCAGAGCCGCGACAGTCCGGCACGGCTCGACTCAGAAGTGTGAGCATAAGAAGCACATCCACAACCCGGACCAAGAGAGAGAGAGAGAGAGAGAGAGAGAGAGAGAGAGAGCAGGCTGCACTCAATGAGGATGGGTTTGAAAAAAAAAGAAAGAATCACCTCTCCAGTGGGTGGATAACACGGGCGGGGGCGGGTGAAGGAGGAGGTGGAGGAGAGGGGGGGTGTCTGGATGGGGGCCAGAGAAAACAGAGGAGCCGGAGCCTGGCTGCGGGCCAGGCGGGGCAGGCTCATTTATGAATTAAATTCACACGTTTCAATGGAATCTGCTGCTGCAGGACACTGAACAGCCATTCAGAGCCTCCCTCTCTCTCTCTCTCTCTCTCCCTCTCTCTCTCTCTCTCTCTCTCTCTCTCTCTGCAGCCACAAATCACACACGCCGTCGTGCCACGGATCTTCAGGGATGTTTGTTCACGTTTAGGCAAGTCATTTTGCAGCCTTGTTGACTCGCACAGCTCAGTGCAGCAGCATGCTCTCTGTTTGTGGGTGGAACAGCAAATAACTCCAGTAACTTTCAGAAACAGCAGCTATCTCTGCTGGGGGGGGGACTTCCAAGCATATATAACCAGAGAAGAGTGAGCTTTAAAATCACAAGTTGTAACTTTTGTGCTATTTCTAATGAACAGTTTCCTAAAACTTGTGTGTGTTTTTTACTTTTTTAACTTTTTATGAATCTCTGCCTTTTTCATATGCGTTCATCTCTCTTTCTGCGACACATGTTGCACAAACAGGAGGGTTTTGAAGCGGAACCTGACCGATGAATTGTTCCTGACACGTCCGTGAAGGAAGGCTGCAGCGTACACCCAGCAAACATGTAACATCCCTGTAACATTCCCCTCCACTTCCTGTCTGTTAATATTTCTGTAACCTTCACTAAACTGTTTGCTGAGTTCCTACACATGCCTTTCCCCCTCTCCTCACCCTACACACACACACGCACACACACTGGAGACTTCTTCTTCAGATACACTTCTTTCCTCATCTTGTTTTGTTCAAAAGCAACAAAACTTTATTTTCAATTCTGATGGAGACTGAAGTTCTGTCAAATAGTTCAGGCTGAATTACAAAGAAAGTGTATAAAATGATGCACAGGACGTGTGGAGTATTTTCCCTCCATGGACCGCTGCAGCCATATAAAGCGTGGGGCTTTGAAGCACTCCGCCGTGGACGTAGAGTGAGATCAATTACACAAGAACAACAGACACAAAGAATAAAGTGCCTTACGTGGAGGACCTTTCCCACGGTCCTGCAGCCTGCTCTCCACACTCCCTCTGCACGGCTCTGTCCACCGCAGGCAAAAGTAGCTTAATGCTCAGTGCAAATCAGCCACATTCTGAGCTCGCTGACATTTAACAGGAATATCATCAAATTGCACATTGTTTTACAAAAACTTTATTTTCATAGGCGCATAACTTCCTCCCACAAAGACAGTCGATTTATTGAGAGAGTATGTGGTTAATTCATGGCTGGCATTCACTTCATTCATAAAAAAACAACCCTTAGACCCCCTAAGAAGGGGTTTCTGTGCAGACCCCTCCCCTTCAGACAGAGCGGCGTCAGCAGCAAACCAATACAATCAATGGTTGCACAGATACATTACCTAAGGGTGGTTTCATGCACAGTGTGTCTGTGCTGGGCACGCAGCTCTGTTTGAGCCAGCTGAGGCAAAATGAAATGAGGAAATAGATGTGTTATTGCACTGAAGTGGAAAGCTTTGTGTGTGTGTGGCAGAGTGAATATATTTCAGAAGCAGGGACGCACAAAGGACCGTCACTCTGCTGCTTAAGCCGGTGACCTTTCACCTTGTTTGGCTGCAGTGCCTCTCCGGACCAAATAAATACGTCAGAATTAGTATAATCAGTAACACTTGTACGAGTGCTCTTGCTGCTGTGGTAGCCTACATTCTGGTAATTCCTACTGAGGGAAATATTATCAAGACCCCTCTCTCTCTCTGAGTGGTGATGTCATCATCTCCAGTGTTGGCATTCTTTCTTTCAGGGACTGAAATATGAGAAACTCCCACTCTCTCTTCTCTCTTTGTTGTAATCATTCTTGTTTTTTTCAGTTTGTGCACATAATTTCCTGTGATACAGGACCGTGAAACATTTGTTAAGTGTTTATACACACGCCCAAACCATGTTGAGCTCAAGGGTTCATTCATGACCATGAAAGTAGCAGTTTGACACAAAAAAATAAAAAAAATCTTAACTCAATCCACTGACTAGATTCCTCCCTGAGCTCTCAGCCACATCGCATAGCCTTCATCAACAGGTGATGTTTGCTTAGATGTCATGTAGTTTATATATAAATGAATAAATACTTTATTCATACATGTAATCTATGAAGAAAATTAGAGAAAGAGTTCATTCAGTACAGTTGTAAGAAAGAAGTTTTTATTACAGCTTTGTCACATTAAACTGTTGAACAGTTACTATCTGTTTATACAGCGGTTACAGATGCTTCATAACATGAGCATATAATTGGTGACAACTACTTAACATTAAATTATATTTAAATGACAAGTATGGAGGATTTAGTGGCATCTGGTGATGAGGTTGCAGAGTGGAACCAACAAAGCACTCGTCTCCTCACTCATTTTTTCTAAGTGTGTAGGAGAACCAATGGTGGGTGCCACATTAAAATGTGCAACCCAGTCTCATAGCAAAACGTGAAATAGGTACGTTGGTCCACAGTGCAAAACGTAGCTATTTCACAATTT
>JBAJHX010000002.1:16343804-16379881 GCA_037176925.1 Amniataba percoides | reverse complement strand
AGCTAAAATAGCAACTTTTTCTGCACCGAGAAGAGCCAAACATCAGCAGACAGACTTTATGGAGAATATTTAATGTGTTTCACGTATTGTGTGGTAAAATGAAGAGGCTTAGTCTGTTTCATGATTTATGTTGTTTTATACAAACAATTAACTTTCTCTGTCCTCTTGACATAGATAGTGGGTATGGAGACCCAAAGTGGTCAATGTAAATGTAAAATGTGAAATAAAGCAAACAAAAACAACAAAATAAATAAAAGATAAAATAAAACTCAGCTCTGTTATTTCAAACACTGTTGGGGGAATGCTAATAAACAAAATAATAAATTAAATAAAACGGTGCTGAAAGTAAAACTTAAAAATGACCTTTAATAACAAAATCAAATAAGATGTTTACTTGACAGTTGTTATGTCTGTATTCACTGATATAGTTATTTCTTAATACATGCCCTTACCTAGCATAAAATATTGCAGTTTCTGTCACCAATACTTGAATACCACTCTTAACAGTGTATTCTTTGTTCTTCCCAGCCTACATCTTACTATCTACTGGAAGCATAAACGTACCTGTTAGAACTAAACCCTGCTTTATACTTTTGTTGAACAGTATACATATGAGGAGAGTTTGTCATTAAACACTGAAATATTTGTGGAATGAAAACATGAAGCATTTTTATTAAGTGTTTGGCACACCTTTTACCTAAAAACATAGGGAATAAATTAGGGAACTCAACAAAGATGAATAAAAGCTAAAAACAGAAAACAGCACAGGGCTTTTTCTGAAATATTTCTTTCTGATGTGAGCAAATGACAGAAAAGCACAACAAAAACATTTTAAAAACTCCTAATAAACCTTTAATTTGAGCTTTTTGTACAATTGACAAATTACATTAAAACATCTGTGTCTTTTTAAATGTCTGTAGTACTGTACACCCCCCTCCCTCCCTTCTGGCTAGCAGGTTAGGGATCTGGTAACTCCAAACATACAACGCAATGGAAATAAAGCTGCATATAATAGTACATATTACAGTTATATCAATGTACACTGTTTACATAAAATACATCAGAGGAAAAGAATGCATCCACGAGGATCCATTTAAAGGTGGAGCACAAGCCTGGACAAGTGCTGTCACATCAAACCAACATTTACATTCAGCCTCGTTACAGTCAGTGAGGGCTGAGAAGCTGCAGGTGCACCATTCTGCTGGAGACGTAGAAAAATAGACTGCAGGTATGCACCATCAACTGGCTTATTTCTGAAAGTCATCACTTTATTTTGTTGTTTTACACATCCTGACAATTGTTTGGAAGAGGATATAAGGTCAATGAGTCGATGCCTTAATGAAAAAAAAAAAAAAAGTTATGACACGTGTAACAGGTATAGTGACATTAAAATAGTACATCACCACGGCTGATTTAAAAAAAATAAATAAATAGAGAGAAGCATTTGGTTTAATATCAAAGGAAACTGCTACAAAATACCAAATTTGAAGATGTCAAACTACCAAAACTACATCTATGGCAGGCCTTACTAACCCTTTCAACATTTCCTAAATCCAGGACATTCTCCAGCAATGCAGTGCCAGTCTTAAAAAAAGCACAAATTTAAGGCACAGTTGGGTTGTCTGTTGCAAACTGCTGCAGCAGACTTTGAACATTTGAAATGTGCATTTGTACAATTTCCCACTGCAAATACTGAATCCAACTTTCAATTCACTGCATTAAAAAAAAAATCATGTCTGGCAACTCCTGGATTTTTAGCGTTTTCTGAATAAACAGGTGCTGTAAAAACACAAGTAATAAAGAATAAATTCAATACAGCCCGCTTACATGGGCTGGAGTATTTGGAACAGAGTATTACCAGCTGTCAACATCCTCACAGTACACTTTATGACAAAAAGAGTGGTAGAGGAGGCTGTTATGATCAAAGACCAATTAGAGATGCAATCAGGTTTCATTATCTGTCTCATCAAAGCGAGATGAGCACAGATTGTAAACCTGACGTGACAGATCTTCGAGTCTGTCTGCTCCAGTTCCAAATCTACTTCAGTGAGGGAGGGGGGGAGACACGCCAACAGTGAAAGTGAGCTGACTCAAAACAGGTAAATAATACAAATAATAAGCAATAATAATAACTTGGAAATATATTGGGTTACATCTGGAGAAGAAAGCTTCAGGTGACTGTTAAAGGTACACTCCCTGATTCTGTTATATCACTCAAAAGTTGAGAGTTTGGCAGCAACGCTGGACGCTATAACAAAACCAAGGACAAAGGGAAAGAAAAGGCCGTACATGGAATACACGGAGCAAACAACACACAGTGGCTGAGTCAACACCCTCACTGTTGCCCCGTTCTGTCAGCTGAGCTGCTGTGTGTGTTTCAGTGCTGTTGCAGCCTCTCTGGGAGTGTTTGCCCCTTGTTACAGATACTCTGCTGTGATGGGTGAGCAGCAAGGAGAAAAAAAAAGTGAGCTCATGGTTCGCTTTTGATACAGAGGATGTAATAAAGCTTGTGCCACCAGTCACATGTATTTACAGCGCAACCTTGACAAGTCTGTTCAGGCCTTCCGCACTTGACTAAATAATAATAATCAGAATAATAATAATAACAACAGGGAGTACATCGAAGATCTTTAGGAAATGAACACCCACACTGTGGTATTGAAAGCTTACACAGAGGCATACTCTGATACATGCAGCTATTTCCATACAGTGCCCACATGAACTCCATCATGGCATCAGTTAGACTGTGGAAGAGAAGGAGGGAGGGTTGGAGTCTCTGCACACATCTTAAATATTCCTTTGCTTCTTTGTTAAATCCATGACATTTCTAATACAAAGATTATAGAAAACAAACACTGCACCACTGAACAGATTCTCTTGCAAAGATCCTGTGTTGGAGAAAAAAAAAAAAAGAGAACAAACAAACAGAAAAAAAGAGCTCTCCCGTGATTCAGACTGGCGTCTTCCCCATTACAAAGCAGTGAAGGAGCAGCAGTAGACTGGTGCTGTCATGCTGGGAGGGCACACAGGAGAATGCTAAATCTAAACGCTAACACTGATCTCATGAGAAGCCTGAAGAGTTGGAGGAGCTGCGGTGCTGCAGGCGGGTGTTCATGGCGCTTGTTGTGTTCAGGTGCAGGCTGGAGGCCTTCAGGGGTGTGTTGCAGCCGTGGGCCTGTGGGAAGCGCTGGTGGTATCGGTCCAAACGCAGGTACTTCACCGTCACCAGCTTCCCTGTGAAAACCCGAAGCAGCAGCCTGTCAGTGATCAGTCGCTACAGTGTTCTTCAACAAGTGGAGGTACCACCATCTTAGAGCTGAGCCCTACAGGAACACTCATCCAAAGCCCAACATCAAACATAAAGTGTTGCAGAGGATGGATATGGTGATTGGGCAGAGGAATGATTATCTGCACTGTCTCTGTTGCTCTTTCTAATACTATGAAAATGTTATTTTCACAATGTGCTGATTATTGTTATAAGCCTTAGCAGGAGTTCAGACTGAGTTCAGTTCTTTGTTAAAAATAACACAAGGAGCTGTGGGTGTGCTGCTACAAATGAGAAGCTCAAATACTATCCAGACAGTTTCACATATACCAATGAGTCAAAATTTTACAGCAAAACACCAGAACAAAATTCTTCCTGGAGTGTATCGTCGTCTCATCTGTACTTGGAGCAACACACCCATATAAACACAGCCCCTTGTTTCTTTTTCTTTTGTTACAGCTCATGTACTCTAAATGTAAGTGGTATTAAGCGTGCAATTTACCATCAAACCAGGAGCCATGGAGTGCCTTGAAGGCTTTCCCTGAGTGCTCTGCAGAGAGACACTTCACATAGACGCAGCCCTGTGGAGAGAGCAGGAGGCAGAGTATGACATCACAGCAGCTGACAGCATGGACGTGTGACGTCTCATCGCTGAAAGGACAGAGCATACCTCTCGTGAGTTCTTATCAACAGCGATGTGGAGAATGCCGTCATTGTCACTGCACTTCTCCAGGATGGCCTCATGGATGGCTAGATCCCAGTTCTCCCCCACCTCCCTGAAAACACAAACACACGTTTAAAGCTTAATGTCAAATGGGCGGGAAAGACTTGAGGCCAAATTCACTAAAGGACTGTTCGTCATTGGCTGCCAAAAATGCATAAAAACACTCAAGTATGTCTTGGTGGTCTTTTGGCACTTGCACAATATGCATGGATTTTGTGCAAAACTGGCTCATCTCATATGTGTGTGTGTGTGTGTGTGTAACTATATCTATATCTATAGATAGATAGATAGATAGACAGATAGATAGACAGACAGACACACACACACACATATTTAAAGGGAACAGAGGTCATAACTGGCATCGAACCACAGACTCAACTTGTCTGGCGCCCCTAAACTGACTCGCCAGCAGCCATGATTAGCAGATAATGATGAGCAGGTCACGGTTTTTAACACCCACAATTACCCAACCCCTTATGAGAATAAATACGCACAGCCAACCTGCGCAACTATGCATTAAGCAACTACAAGTCTCAAGGCCACAGATAATAAACCTGCTTGTGTGTGCGACCCACAGAGCTGGGAAGAGCAAGTGGAAGTGGAGTACTGCAACTCAGTGTTTCTGAGGAACACTTTGTCACTTTCTGACACGCCTAAACAAGCCCATGATATTTTCTAATAAGCTTATCTGAACCCACCTGACCCACAAGTCAACCCGTGTATCTCTACGAGGTGAGTACATGGTAACCAATAATGGATAACTGCAATCAGATGTAAAACTTTACGGCCATGTTGGTGCCAAGATATCTTTAATGCAATCATTTTGTGAATTGTGAGCAGCAAAATGATTTACATTTCTTGGTTCTATCAGCAGCTGTGTTCCATTCTTATTGCAACGGCTCCAAAGTTTGCTTGTCCATCATTTGGTAGACAGAGCATCAAACAAGTAGCAGGTACTCACATGACAGGGTCGAACATGTTTCTGATCTTTAGACATGGAGTCAGGCTGTTGGGAGGTGAATTCCGCCGGTCCAGAGGGAAAGCTGCAGAGGAGACACAAGTTCTCAGTGAGCTGGTGATGATGTGACAGCACACGGCTGATGTGATCCAGTCCAGTGAACAAGGGTTAACTCGTAGTTAAGATGGAATCACACTGAGGTGGTTTCCTTGGCTGAACAAGTTTACTGTGTTTCCTTTTTGCTCACACAGCATGATGACGTGTTAACAGGGCCTGTAGACGTGCTAGAGTCTGAGTGAATGCACTTCAGTGTGTGTTACCTTTTCCTTGCCAGACTTTGGAGGGCATCGAGGAGGCCTTGTCACAACTGAGAGAAGGTTGGATCCACCTCCACACCTGGAAGTCCGCTCCACTAATCCTCTGAGTCTCTGTTCGAATCCTGGATTCGTTGGCTGAAAGGAAGCGCACGGCCCGGTCCCAAACCTTCTTCATTTTCTTCCTGTAAAACGACAGAATTACTGACACACCTTTCTCTGTTGACAGATCAATAGAGTGCTTCCTGTAGTTTGATTGTGAATCTATATTTAGAACATAACATGCTCTGTAGATAGCAACATACCACAGGAAACATACAAACTATTATAATTATACGCCAAAGTTTCATGTTTTCATAAGAGCCTTCAGATCAGTCTGTGGCACTGTTGGTACTGACCGGTCCTGAGGTTGAACCAGTGAGTCTCTGACATGGGGGATGGGCATGTAGGGCTGCAGGTCCTGGTTCTCTTGGCACGCCTCACTGTGGCTCCTCAACACATCTTAACGACAACACAGATAAGAAAAATGGTAGATTTAAGATTTAACGACTGAAGCATTATGAGAAAACGTAAAACTCAGAGAAATCAATGGGACATCATGTTCATAATATGATTATCAGCATACAGACTTTCAGAATAAGATGTGCACACACATGCCTGCATCAATATTTGTACTTTGTTATTTATTTATCTCTCTTCTAATAAAACTAGCACTTTCCTAAATTTGCCACAGCTTACAGTCACCGTCTAAATACTGAACAAACACAAATGGAAGTGAAAATTGTTTGCTGATGTAGCTTTGACACATTCACTTGCTGGACATTCGGGTGAATGTCTGGTGTCTTACCGATAATCCTCTCCACCATGTCATACATCTGCCTGGTCTCCTCTTCCTCTCTCCTCCAGCGATACTTGACGTAGCAGACCACGCTGCACACACAGCCGACAACTGCACACAGACACAGAGAATTCACAGGTTCAACCACAACTACTCAACAAGAGCCCCCAGCGCAGTGTGGGGCAACAGCACAACTGTTACTGCAGCCCCTTCTGTTCACTATGATACAAAAGTCATATGGATGCTAATATTAAACAAGTAACGAAACAAGAAAGGATGTTAATGATTCATTTTGTACTACATTTATGTGTTGGCTGACTCTGTTGTGGTTCTCATCTCTGTTGTATTCTTTAACAGTCTACTGGAGTTACATTAAGTCGTTATTAGAGAGACTGGTAGCACAACTGGTGTGGGTGAACTAATCAATCACAGTGCTTCGAGAACAATCTAATTAGCGGTTATCTACACTTCACATGTTTCAGGCCTGCTGTTGTTCGTGTGTTGCAGTTTTTCTCACCAACTGCGATGAGGAAGACTCTGCTGATGACTGTGAAGAAGGCTCTGCGGAAGCGGCATGTGAAGGGCATCTTGGGATGCGTGGACTCCAGCCAAGAGATCTCAGACACCTCAGTCACTGGAACGTCGGCCTGCTGCCCAGTCAGCCTGAACACACACACACACACAAAAATACAGTGAATCCAGATGTCACGTATAAAGCCTGTGATCAGCGTGAATGCATTCATGGTGTATTACCTTATCCCAACATCCTGGCCTGTGCGGATGATCCACTCCAGAGAAGTAAGAATAAATTGTTCAAACTCCTTATTCTGAGCCTGAACAGAGGACACAAAGTATTGATTAGAGGAACAGCGGAGGTCAGTTTCCACAGCAGCACTTACATCAGGATTCGGTGAGCTCTGACTCGTAAGAGTCCTGCTTTATCAGTACTGCTTTTCATTAATCTATTATCACTGTAGAAGTGAGAGAAAGCTGCTGCTTGAACAAGACGTGTGTTTTAATGTTTGGTTGTTGTTGTCTGGCTTTTGTCTATGATGTAATATGTCTGCTTTGTTTCCTGTCTGTTGTCTACCTGCCTGTCTAGTTTTTTTTTATGTGCGTAGCGCTGACACAATGGGAAAGAAACGGGAAATTTACTTGAGTTGTGGACTGTGAGTAAAGGGAGATGTTTTTCCTTAATTGCTGCATATGAATGTGACATCAGTAATCAATGTCAGCGTGGCATTGATACACACTTCACATTTGAACCGAATGTTAAATGAATGAGCGTTTTCTTCTGCCATGACGGCCGTGAGAAAACTGCTTGCTTGATACTTTTATACAGATCCAGACTCATGTGTCTATGTACAACTATACAGTCAGTGTCATGAATGTACATGAATGTGTAGAGTGTATATTTGTTGTGTTTATCTTTATCTCTTATATGTTTGTTGCTGTGTCAATATCTGTATGTCACTGTGTGGAATATACTGTATACTGGCTGTGAAATCAAATCTCCCCCTGCTACAAAAGACTATCTATTATCTTGGAGCAAGAGAGAAAAGCCAAGTTGGAGCTTAAAACAGCTGCTCCACCCTCCAGAAAAACAGAAACACACTACTCCTCTTATGCTCTCTGCTCTAATTCATCATTGCTCTCATATCCTGCCTTTAGACTCAAAGCATTTAAACTAAAGTGGTTAGAAAATACACACTACTGACTTTTGTCAAACTATATAGTCAAGCAAGTTTTGTACTGAATTTATTTAAACTTAACCTTTTTCTGAAAATGACTGTGAAAATAAGTTAATGCAGGATTTTATACTTTTTAAACAAGTCAGGGAAACTTTTCAGAGGGAAAATGGTTGTTTTGAACGGTGTGTCTAAAAATGTTCTTTTGTTCTGCGTTAAATTAACAGAAAAAGGGGAGAAACTGTCCCCGACTCTGCCTCAGCAATGTCTTTTTCTGAAATGTTATGCTGCATTAAACCATTGTCCAGTGTGGTAAATTACTGTGTTATGTTCTGTGCTTCATCAGGCACACTGTCATCAATAATTTGGTCCACTGTGGTTTTATTCTAATAGTATAGGTAATCAGGTTCTTGAAGGAATGGTGATTAGATGTTATCATCTATTTGATATTTAGTTTGTGCTTCTGGCATGCTGTACTTGCTTTCGTCTTTTCTTATATTTTCCACTTACAGTATTTATTATTTTGCACCAACACACCAAGACAAGCTCTGTATGTGGAAACCTACTTGGTAATAAACTTAATTCTCAGGAACAGATTTTTTTCTCTCTGCCCCACCTCTCTCAGGTTGAGCTTGATATGTGATAACAAACCTTCCAGTGCTGCTGTTTAATGTGTGGACGTACCAGTAAATACGCAGAGGCCTCTTTGATGGACAGACTCCTGTTTGGATGCTGCTCGTTTCCACAGTCATGTTGGCCTGCAATCACAGTGTGAAACCATCACTGATGAAAAAGAGCACACATCTGCTCACTGCATGTATCATCAAGTGTCTTCTCAACCTGTTCATTTACTGATAAACACTCAACAGTATGACCTAAACTTTATATCACAGTAGATTTGAAAACCAGACACACGATTGTCACAACTTCAATAAAATAAATATTAGAACTTAAGTAATAGTCATTTATATATAATATATTAGTCAAAAAGTCAATTATTTGTTTCTATTACAACATGAGTAGCTTTTCTGTGTGAGTGAGGACATCTCCTGCCCTTTAGACAACGTTTAATCTTTCATTTTCCATGCGTAAAGTATATTGTAAACAGTATAGTGCAAGTACAAAATGAAATGCATTAATAGCATGTCTGTGTGCTATCTCAAAAACTATGAATGAATGTAAGTTGATATTGTAAGCAAAAGTAGGGACACTGCAAACAGATGAATCACTGTTCAACTATGACAAAGTGTAGTGACAGAAACTTAATTCTTCACAGAGCTTTACAGTCAGTCAGTGTGGTGCAGAGTGTTAGTGGTTACCAGCGACGTGGGCCAGCTGATCGTGTAGATTAAGCAGCAGCTTTAGGATCAGGTCCTTCTCCACTTTGTCCTGCAGACAACAAACACTCAGTGAGCACACTCACTCGTCTCACATGTGCATTTAAACAGTGTCTCTTTTTTCTATACAATAAAGGCATTTGTTTTTTAGACAAAAACATGATTATGAAACAACATTTCTGAATATTTGCATTTATTTCCTGGTGATTTTAAGCATAAAGGTTTTAAATTTTAGAAGAAAACACTTGGTTTGCACCACCTTATTTCTATGTAAGCAAGGCTATGGGAAGATGTGACTCAACATGTTCCCTGAACATGTGATAGGTGTGTCTTGTTGCTCAGGTGTTTCCTGCTGCGCTGACTGATCTATCATATATTGGTTATATCACTGATATTGTCAATATTGTTGATATTTTGTCACCAGGAGGAAAAAGACCAGAGAACTGTCTACTGGAGAAAGACAATCAAGTTGGAAGCAAAGAAAGTAAATTCAATTAGAATTGTTGCACAAAAACCGGGGAAAAAACTATTTCAGATGTCTTGGAATAGAAAGAAACCCCTGATTTATTTAGCAACAGACGGCAAGGACAGTTGGCCAAGGAGAACAGCAGCAGCTGATGACAGAAACAACACAAGAGGTGTGAAGAAAAACCCAAAAACAACAGTCAGTGACATCACCGACGACTTCCAGAAGGCCGCGGGGAAATATCACAGTCTATCGCTTGCAAGAGACTCAGAGAGCAAAATCACAGAGGCTACGCCACAAGATGCAAACCTCTCTTCAGCAGAAAGAATGAGAAGACCAGATTAGAGCAGCAGATAGTACAGAGGTGAAATGCTCTAAAACACACTTGTATGAACAGATGGGCCCAAGAGAAATCTTTACCAAAGCGACAGACAGGCTGAACTGAAGATAAAGGATCCAACATGATACAAAGCACAGTAGCTCACCCAGGAAGTATGGTGGACACAATGTAATGGCTGACACTTGTGTCATCTTTAATGACGACATAAGTTAAAATGGCAGCGGCAGAATTTATTCTAAATAATCTACTGAAACATTTTCACTGCCCATAAACAATTAAAAATATAGAAAACTGATAGGTGGGCACATTGCCTCGCAGCACATCAACGAGACAAGACTGACCAGGTCAGACGTTAATCCTACTGACAACGCATTTCACCTGCTGAAGAGGACACTGAGTTGAGAAACCCTAAAAGGCAAATAGCAACTGAACGAAGCTGGAGTAATTTCCTGCAACGCAGTGTTTGTTGTATGGTTTGTAGATGTCAGACTCGATGCTGTTACTGTATGAAGGGGATATGTAACTAAACATCATCATTGACTGTGATTTACTTAAAGCAAAAACGTGCTGTGTTTTTGAATAGTAACATATATGCATGTAGAACAGGAAACATAAGCAGACGTTTCATCTCCTGTTTCATATTCATCTTTTGGTCTCTCTTGGCACTCCTGACTGTTCTGATGGAACTCTAACAGTTGGGGGAAACAAGTAAAACTAAAACTAAAAAGAAAACCGAACTGAATATTAACATAAATGTGGTGGACAACACATTTAAAACACCTTAGTTGGTACGCTCTAATTTTCAAGGATATTGTCACATCACAACAAAAATGAGAAGCTCTTCAAGCTGTGGGACACTTTCCCTCAGCACAGCCAGGAGAGCAGCTCCAATTCATTATAATGGCAGCACTTTGGCTGTGTTCACTGCTCACATCCATTATACTTTCAATCTAATTCCAGGTTAAGTGTACACATTGCACTTCCTGTGCTCTTTGTATTAAACAAAAACTTTGCTACACAGCTTTGCTGTACACAGAGCTAAGAGAGCGGATCAGAGGAAAATATCTACTTACATAAGAAGAGTCAAAGTCACTGCCAAATGGGTGGCTCTTAACTGCAACAAAGGAGACAGACATACAGTCAGGAGACAGAAACAACAGCCATTATATTCACGCACAGTATTAAAGAAAACTGTGCCAGTGTATTCAATGTGCAACTCTATAAGTCAACTGTGAAGCAGATTTACTACATTTTAAAGTTAGGAACAAACACAAGTATGGTGACACAACACTCAGATTAATATATTGAACAATAAGGGTTAAACAGTAAGTGACCACAAAAACAGAAAGCATGTGAAGTGACAGTCCTGTGCACGCCTCTGCAAAACATATCATTCTTAACTGTGTCTGAGAGACGATGAAATCCATAGTAAAGCCTGTCATTGTAGATTGTGTTTTTAATATGTCTGCTTCATATTTAAATGAGGCAGACAAAATACCAGAGACATCGTTCAACACTCTTGGGACAAAAATAATTCAGTACAGTTGTCATTTTGTTAATGCTTTTAACACGACTAAACATCTCACCTCTGTTGTATCTATACTGAGGTGCAAGTTTAAACTGAATGTCAAAAGCACGACTGTGTGCATAGCTAGACGCTGGATGGAGAAAGTGTCTCCATGAACCTGAATCAGACAGAATACACTGTAATAGGTTGTTTTACAGGTTTTACTAGTAATATTAGATTTAATTTGGCACATCAGGGAGTTTTTTTTAATAATGACTGATTAGTACTGGGCCTCAATGTGTAGTGATGTCTGGACTCGTGCATTTATCCATACAGCGAGGAGGACAGGAAATGGTTTGGGGCCAGCGATGAGCCACTGTCTGGAAGCTGCAGAAAAGTAGCTTGCTTGATCATAAACACATCAGAAACAACACCATCTAGAGTCTGTCTGGGGCCAGGGTTGGATCAACGTTTGTGCCAACACTTCTTGGAGGGGGTGGATTATACTCCTGTAAGATGGTTAGCTGGCTCTGGCTATTACATCTATATCTGGTGATTGCACCTGCAGGAGCCGTGGATTGAAAACGGGACTGTGCAAACTAATCCACGCTGTGGACGCCTCTGCATTTGTATTTGTTGAAAAGACACTGCCATCGGTTACAAGAGGCAAAACCACAGGGGTCAGGTGGGCAGTGGGCTAGGTCTGACTGAACTGCACAGCTCAGAAATATCAGGTTTGTGTCTTGTCAAGGCAAAAAGGCAGTGGGAGTGGCTGATTATTTCAATTCAACTCCTTTCTGTGCTGAAAGTGATAAATGCAGTAGATGGCAGAGCTCTGTTTAGTTGAAGTAGTGGCATTTCTGAATATGCAGAAATAATATCTTCGTATTATCTTCCAGGATTTCTGCATCTTTTTAAACTTTACAAAACAAACAAAACTGTTTTTGCCACAGTGGTGTGTTCAGTCAGTGGCTCTGTTTACATGCAGCACAGTCTCTTTAAATTTCTGTTAAACAGCCACTTTAAGAGGGATGCCAAATTGAAAAGAAAAGAAACATACAAACACAAATCCTACCACCAAAACACGTGGGAATAACGTTATATCAAACACTTTAAATGCCCATCACAGCCGTCATACTCACTGACTCCATCACCCTCCATGGACCCGGAGCCCATCATCCTGAGGTACATGAGGCCCAGCAGCAGGAAGAAGAGGCAGGCTGCGGTGAGCAGGAACATGGACAGGTAGTGAGCGCTGAAGCTCCCGGAGGAGGCCACCTCTTCCCGTTTGAACTGCTGCAGCAGCTCGTCCTCCGGCACGGCCAGCTTGTGTTTGGTGGCCGGCTGGCTGTACGCGTGGTTGGGCGCGCTGTGGTTGGAGTGGTTGCCCCGGTACGCCTGCGACAGGCTGCTGTAGCTGGAGAAGCGCGGTCTCAGCCCGATGCTGAACCTGCTGCTGGCCCTGGAGGCTCCGTGCTCGCCGTCGACGTGGTTGTTTTTGCCGGCCTCTCCCCCGTGGTTCTCGGCGAGGGACACGTAGATGGACTTCCTGGGAAAGTTGTGGCTCCGCAAGCCTCCCAACGAGTCCGACTCCCCTCTCTTGGGCTCGTCTTCCTCCCCCTCCTCCCTCCGGCTCCCCACCATGTTTCGACTTTCAGGCGGGCTAACGTTAGACTCCCTGGCCGCCCCTCCCGGCGGAGAGCCTCGGGCGACTCTGTGCGAAGGGAACGCGGCTTTCGGGAGGCTTCGCCGGGGCTCCAGCCGGTCCCGCTGCCGGTCTCCGGTGATGAGGCCCCCGACCTCCTCCTCGTCCGAGTCCGAGTAATCCCCGGCTAGCTTGCTAGTGTTCAAGTGAGACGCCCCACAGCCATTTAAAGAGCGAGAGTTCTTCTCCGTTTCCCCCTCATAATCGTCCTCGTCCCCCGAATCGTCGTAATCCCTCCCCTCCGCCTCGGGGCTGGATCTGGCCCGACCTCCCCAGCTCAGCGAGACGCCTCTCTGTTCGTCCGGACCCGGGGAGGAATTGTTGCTGTTCAGCGTCGTCGCAGCGCCATACTGACTCTTGGGAGCCACGCTCGGCGTCGTCACGGGTTTTATCTTGGGCTGCTGTTGGAAAGCGAAGCCGCGGTCCGCCCTGCCGCTGTGGTTAAGGCCCTTTCTTTTCAGTGGAGTTTCAGCGTCAGACTCGTCGGAGCTGAAGCCGAGGACGGACGACTTCCGGCCCGGTCTCCTGCTAGAGCTCAGGTGCGTGACGTCATGGCTGGCTGGCCTGGATCCCGCCGTGTTGCCGCCGCCAATGGTGCTGTTGATGGCCCCGCTGCTACGGGTTTTCCCCGGCCTGGTGCCCCGCTGCTGCTGCTCTTCGCGGAGCTTCTTCAGCTTCTTCAAATACACCGGGCGGGTGTTTTCGGTTACCGGGCCTGGAGCGAAGCCTAAGCGCTTTAATTCGGAGAAAAGCTCCTCATCCGTTAACTGCGTTGACGCCATCTTGGACAAAACTCTCGGAGAAGGTTGTGGAGCGGAAGTGACGTAGGGGGTGAAGTGGCAGCACATCAACTGGGCTGCGTTCAAAAGCAGCAGCGAGATCCATGAAATTACAGTGCTGAAACTCAACCTGAAACCTCTCCTATAACTATAAAATATCAAAAGAAGATAAATGCGACAGCGAGGGTGGGATGACGCTATGGTTAAAAACAGAAAAGTGGGAAAATAGGGAATTTTGCGTATGTGTAAATCAAATAAACCTCCAATGCCCATTATTTATCTATTCATGTATGGATATGATATGTAAATATCATAAAGTTTCTAAAGTTTCTGTAGCTCTCCCATGTATTTAACATTCAATGTGGAAGTTAAAGTAAATCTGCTGAACTTGTCATTAATAATAAATATGTCCTTACAGTTAGTCTGTTTCAGTCCTTCCTTAACTAAATATCCCCTGCAGCTGTGTTCAGAATATTCAATTGTTTTATTAAATATTCAAAATCTATATATTTGTCTGCTAACATTCAAGTCAAATTCAGACAACATAATTCAATTCAATATTCAATTTGGATTTCCCCAAACCTGTTGGATTGTGAAACTTGGACTTCTTCATATGCCAAAGCAGTATGAGTAGGAGACTCCCTCATTCAGAATTCATTGCCTTTCCTTTCATATCTTGCATTTTACAGTGTGAATTCAACCAAACCAATTTCAGTGACCAGACTTTTTGACTTGAGTGGATATTCACTTTTAGATTTTAAAGTCTTTACATTTTAGAGGCACATTCAGATGATAGACATTAATAGTAAATAAAGATAAATGGTTTTCAAAGTAAAGAAACCCTGGGTCGTTAAATAGACCAATGGCCTTCCTAACAAAAAGGGGAGGGTCTCTTGAGGAATCTGAGCTTTTCTAAGGGGGGGGGGATATGCTAATGAGTTGAATCTACTCTTCAATAGGTTTGACACAGCCCCCACCCTGTGTGCTCAGACAGTGTGTCTGGGCCATCATCTCTGCCCATTCACACCTCCGCTGGAGACTGTGCTCCTCTTCATCAGAAACAACTTCCTCCCCCTTTCTCTTTAATTTATCAAGCTCAGAGGACCACCCCCACTTCACCCTCCAGCCCCCCTCTCAGGAATCAACCACTTCTGGTAATACTGACACTGCATCATGGATTATGGACTCGCTCACTGGCCAGCTTTATAATGTCAGAGTGGACGTCTGTGATGGCACCGGGGCTCCTCAATGAACCGCTCTGGCACCATTTTTATTCACAACCCACACCTCAGACCTCCATTTCATCTCTATTTTCTGTCACCTTTAAAAGTTTCAGTCACTATTATATTGTTGGATGCATCAAAAAAGATGAAAGGGAGTACAGAAGACCGACAGAGATCTTTGTTCATGTTGCCACAACAATCAAAAGTTCAATCTGAAGTTCAATATCAGCAAGATCAAGGGTGGATTCGTAGGAGTACCTTGGAGTTCAAATGAGTAAAGTACTGAACTGGGCTCATGAATGAAGCCCTTTTCAGGAGGGGACAGAGCAGACAGGGAAACTGTGATCTCCCATTAGAGGAGCCATCGCACCGTTTTTTACCGTGGTGTGCTGCTGTTATCAGGATGTGAGGCCAGCAGATTCAACATGACGATGAGGAAAACTGTGGTCGAACTGGAACTGGACAACCTGGAGGAGGACTGAGGAGGATGAAAGACAAGATCCATCCTGGATAACCCCTCTCACCACATCAACTTTCTCTACTGACCTGAACTTATTTCTGACCTTTTGCTCCTGTAACACCTGAATTTCACCTCTGGAGATCAATAAAGAACGATTTCATCTTATTTTTAAACATATAAGCAAATGCAGTCGCAATGGTCAAAGTATACATTTTACGTTCAGGTTTTCATTTTCTTATGAGGTTCCAATCTTTGTGGCCATTGTTTGCTACCCTTATAATTCTCTCTGAAACAGACTCTTTCCCATGAGCTAATTATATAGAATAGACAAATGAGCCCAACACTGCTCCACATTTTTAAGATCAAAAAGTCTTTCTTTAATTAGGCTAGAGGGTTGGACTTTCTCCGTGGGAGATGAAAAGCCTTTGTAAATACATCCCAACATGTTTTATATGAAATTCTCGGTGTAGAGAATGCTGAACAAATGAACACTTGGATCTTTTTTATTTTTCTTATTTTGTTTTCTCAGAATTCAAGAATATAGCTTTTATTGTACAGAACATCACCAACTTTCTCCACATATAAATATCACCCACTTGAGAATGAAGAGATATTGTTCTAAAAATTCTGTTTTACTGTCCAGCATTGTGATAAATTTACTCCTATTTCCTGCTGTTTGTCTGTCCATACATATAAAATCTATTTTGAACTTGTGTCATTAGATGGTTGTTTCAGCTTTGAACTTCCCATCTATTCAAACCATAAAACTAGACTATGATTACTTATTTCTTAAAGAAGATATTTACAAAGCCTGTCAGAAGCCATCCTACTCTCTCCATGTTTAACGTATGAACATGTTCCTCTGACGATCAAACTGTCACCATTAGCTGTACCGCTGACATTCACTCACGTTGGGCTTAAATATGTTACATATTGAACCCACAGCTGAACACTGTGAATTTAGCAGATGTATACCTGATGCATGACACAGAAAATAGTTTTTGGTACTGATGAAGCTTTCCTTAGAGCAATGCCAGACAATAAAATCACTAAAGGCTAATTAAGAAGATCAACTTTGTTTTTTCAGAGATGATATGTGTATGGAGGCACTGAGAGGCAAGAGAAAAAAAAGGTTTTCCAGTCTCATTTTTCTATGTTTCTTGTTGTAATATTGATTTCTATCACAAGAGGGCGAAGTTCACCATAAAATTCTAGAATTCACTTTTCGCCCAGGTGAGTTTGAAATAAAATTAACTCGTGACAGTATGACTTAAGGAAATGGATTGACACGGTTGGAATAGAAACCAAGCTGCTATAAAAAGAAGAAGGCATCATCGGCATGCACTCCACCCCGTGAGCTACAAAACAACGCAAACAAAATATGTCTTGACATAGAAAAGTCACCGTTGTCATCGTTATTTTGTTCTCCGAACATGTTAAAATATATGTACAAGAAGCTCTGTCCAAATAATAATATAACATAATCATGTGTTGATGTCTTTCTCTCTGTTTCCAATATTTTATGTGGCTAATGGGGAAGACTGTTGAATTTATCACAGCATCCTCCTGCAAAATCCCAAAGAGTCCTCTAGGAAATAGAGGGAAGTCCACTGTAAGTCTCTGGTGTTTGTTCACACATGTACCAACTCTGAGCGGATGTAATGATGGATAATCAATAACTGAACCAAACAACAACAGTTTATATGAAAGATAAATAAACAGCAGGCTTCACCTGCTGCCTCTAAGGCAGTTTTGATTGGACTTTATTAGTTGTAACCCACAGAAGATGATCCACAAACATGTACCATGATCCACTAATACACCAGTCTCCAAAAAGCTGATCTGCAGATAGATAGAGGTGCAGTTACCAGTTACACCAGCAGGAGGCAACATTCTCTTGGATGAGCTGACGAAACTGCAGTTTGTACTGGCATACAGCTGAAACAAGTCTGCCTGTGACTGTAATAATGTAATAACTACAGTAAAATGATAGTGCACTTTGAAGTCATTGTGATGCACATTCATTGCAAGTGTGTTGTATAGTGAGAACAAAACATGCATTGGTTTTAAGAATGCTTTAAGCATTTTAAATCAAAGTATAAATGATCTGAAATGCAGTATACATGAGTGGGTTTTATAGAATATATAACTACTATGCTTTTCATTTGCTCTTCTAAAGTCATCTTTAATAACTCTGAAATTTACATAAATGTATTCTGTACTACTTAAGTTTTCATTAGTGATCACTTTGATCAGAAACAAGACTGTACACTACAAACACAATCAAAATCAGGTTCCTGTTTATTTAAATGTAAATGTAAACTTTGTGATAAACTATTCAAAAGTAAACCCACAGTGTTTTCCACCATTTGAGAATTTACTTGTTGCTTTGGGTGTTGTTTTTTTCTGGAAAGTTGTCACACACATCCAGGCTGTAATAGTGCAAATGCTGCAGGCTTTCATGACCACTGTCATATCACATTGCTCATTTGGCAACATAACAGATATTTATTTTAATAAAAATCTTTAAAGTAGAAAACACAGACTTGAACATCGCTCTTATGAAGATGTTTATGCCAGACTGCACTAAAGCTGCATTTAACAGCATGCCACAACCACTGACTGTAGGTAAAGATGCTCAAGGATGCTCCACACTGTGTTGGCGATGTCATTCTGAGCCAGAGTCTGTGATAACAATAATTATAAGTCATTAAAATCAAACTTATCTGAAAAATAAAAAAAGTTTAACAAACCTACTTGTTATAAGAACAATCTAAAATGACTGAAATCATCTTTGGGAAACATTTGTTTGACTTTGATTTACTTTGATTTCTCAGTCAGCTGACCAGGATGTGGGATTTCTGAAGTGTACTGCAGCCAGCCACCAGGAAGCCAACCAGATGTTTTGGCATTGCTTTCAGGGAGCTGTCATGTTGTCTCTCTTTATATACAGTCTATGGACTCTTGTGAAGCTGCGACATCACTCTGAAAAAATCATATTTCTTGATTTTAAAAAGTTTCTGTAAAGATTCTACCTCCATTGCTTAAGAATATACAACAAAAAGGGAAATAAGCGACCATGTTTATAGCTGGAGGTGTCCTGTTTTACAGATGTGTCTTTTTACAGTGGTGGTGGATGGGAAGTTGCTCTTAGGGCTGCAGGGGGATTCAGACAAATAGGAAGCGAGGCTGACACAGCATCCAGGTGTAATAATCCATCCATGAAAGACATGTGTGAACAGAGGGAGGGATGTCACAAATGTCACGTGGCCTGTAAAACATCTACAAATGTTCCGAAACTGTGTCGCATGTAAAAATGGTTCCACAAATGTGTAATGTGTATGTGTGAAATTAAAATAGTGTTTACATTGTGTATTTGTATCACTCTGTGGATTGTGGTACACATTTGTCAGTTGTCTTCTGGGGTTAGAACTAGTCCTAAACCATGTCTGAAAACATGTATTATACACTCTAAACTGTAAGTAAGCATATGGATGGTCTCAACTTTTCCACTCACCTTACACTACCAGACATATTCTGACTGTGGACTGATCTCAGAATATGATGCACTAAAAGCCTGAATTATCTGAAAGCAGAATAAACAACTATTCCATCTTTTCAGCATAATTTACTAAATAATCAAGTCACTTCCCTTTTCGTCTCAAGGGGCGTGATGCTTACATACCACAGTAAGTGGTCTGACACATTGCTCCATCTCACTGGGAAACAGAGGGATATGTGAGACTGACTCAAACGGCATCATCAAGTTGATGATACCTCTGTAGTGGCCTGGTGACATAACTATGAAAAGGTAAAGGAAGTAGAGCATCTGAGGCGCTGGTGGACTTTAAGAAGAGGCAGTGGAGGAAATACACTGCCCTTGACATGAAAAGGGCCCTCGGTAGAAAGAGTGTCACCCAGGTCAGGTACATTACAAAGCACCTGACCAGGGTGCTGCATACTGATTCTGCAGAGAGGAAGGGAAGACTGGTTCATCTCAGATGCTTGAAGAAATAGTGGATTGTGTCTGTCCTAACAGGGACAGCCCAGTAATGGATCAGTACTAAACTCTGCTACTATATACTATATTACATTACATTATATTATATTATCCACCCTTGGATTCAGATGTATCTTACATACTTGGACAATGGCCAACAGAAATACTGTCAAATTGAGAAAATCCTCTTAGGAATTGATCAAGCCTTCAAATAATGTACAAATGAATCTCACTGATTTTTTTCATTTGAAATCTATGGAAATCTTTATTTCCACATATTTACCAAGAATGTTAACCAACAGAGTTTACAGTAGATAAAGAGGAAAATATAATCAGCAATTAAACATAAATGAAAAAAAAAAGAATGAAAATAACAAACACAGTGACAGAAAAGACATGAATCTTAATCCAGTACAAAACAAACAGTGAATTCTGAGTCATTTCAGACATACTCAACTGTCTATTAATTCATATATTAAGAACTGAAGCTAATGCCATCATTACATTTTACCCTTATCCAGATGTTAGAGATTACTCAGAGAATAAAATAAAAGTATTTATCCAGAGCCCTCAGATTCAACTTTTCATTTACTTCAGGTTTCAGCTCCTGATCCCATAAAGTGCACAATGTCACATTACATCATAAACGCATGTTCACAGACAGTAACAAAACCAGGCATGCAGCTGAGATATAATGTACCATCATCTTGTGACTGCACATCATTAACAGATGTGGAAAGTGAGGGATGATACTTCCAACAGCAGTGCACTGATGGAATTTAAACTACTCATTTCTGACAATTCATAGAACATTCAATAACAGTGAGATTGAGAATTAACTGGAATGACAGATCTGAAACCCCACTGAGAGATACTGTTGGGAAAAAGTCATCTTAAAAAATAGTAGTGCCTCACAAAATGTTTGACTAGCTCACTATTAATGTTTGAATTGTATTTAGTTGTAATAAGCACAAAACTTGTCTAGACCACATTATATGTACAGTACACAATATACTTCAAAATACTTCAATTTTTAAAAGGACAAGGCTGGTGAGAAACTATATTCATCTTATTGTCAACACATCCTGTTAAAAGGATCAAAACTGAGCTGGATAAATCTGATGCATCTGTCCTGTCAGAGATACTGACTAAAACACCACATGTGGATTATTCTGTCACTGAAAAACGCCTGGCTGGGACCAATAAGGTGAACTGCAAACAGGCTGCTGGGTGTGCTGATGGGCTCTTTATCAAATCATGTTGTGTACCTTTAACTTTGGATTTCACAATAAACTAAATGTACCTGATACCAAATAATAATTAAGCACTATCAGCTACTAAATGAAGTTGGGTGAAATACAGAGAAGCATGTTACTGCAGCTGCCTGCTGTTCACCAAGCAGTCACTGTTTCTTAATTTATGTAAATCCTCATTTTGTGGTGAAATTCAGGAGGGCACACTTACATAAAGGCAGGGTAATCACAGCACAGTCATATCTGTGGGTTTCCAGTGAGGCTGTTAGGACTGACAACAAGCTGCTGGAGCTGAATGAAGCGGTCTGAAGTGCTGCTGCAGCTCTCAGTGCTTCTTCATGGAGTCAATGACACGCAGGATGTGCAGGAAGAGGTTGACGATGTCCAGGTAGAGGTTGATGGAGGCCAGGATGTGCTCCTCGGGGGAGAGCTGCTTCATCAGCAGGTTGGTGTCATAGATGATGAAACCGCAGAAGACCAGGGCTCCGGCTCCGGCCAGGACCAGCTCTGTGCTGTCACTGTCGAAGAAGAACTGCAAAGAGACCAGAGTCTGCATGAACAGGGGGGTCCAGGCTGAGGGCTTCTCTTAACAGCTTTCCTGATGTGTGTGACATGAGAGTGTTTTTTTTAAGTAATAATTTCTTCATTAAATGTCCACTCATGTAACAAGTGCTGTGTGGACGACTCTGCTCCAGTCTCAAGTCTTCAGCCAAGAGTCATCAAAGTCAACTTGAACAAAAATGTTTTTCTTTAATCTAATCTGATAGTCTCCATACATATCTACCAACCAACTTCTCTCTTAATATTTAGACATGCGTTGTTTTCATGCTGCTGATAGACATTATTCATCACATTCCTCCGCTGTCCTCTAGTAGACATGGATGGTATTGGCAGAATGATAATGTCTGGATATAATAAAAAAAATAAACTACAGGAAAAAAGTTCAGAAACTTATATACTTAGAAAACATCACGTGTCTTTATTTGAGTCTTTGCTATATTTCTTTCTCTTTCTGTTTATATTTTTCTTTCTTTCTTACTTTCTCTTTCTCTTACTGAATCTGTTTCTTTCTGTTTGGACTCTGTGACTTCAACAACAAACAGCTTGTTCACTCTTTTCAGATAAATAACACAGGTGTGTGTGGCATAAACACACGGACTTGTGCTCTGTGACAGGCTGAACCTGGATTCTTGGTACATGCGGCGCCATCTTGTAAAGCCTGAAAGTCAACATTCCTGGTAAGAAAACAATGAAGACAAAATGTCTCTGTGGTGGTTTGGTGTAAGATAAACCATCAGACTCATGGATCTGGCATTCATGCCAGCCTTCCCGGGTCATATTTCACCTGTACAGTATACCCACAGCGAACCACCCAGTTAGACCAAGCACTGCAGTAAGCACCATCCCAAGAAGAGGGGGAGGGATAAGATCTGATCTAACCCAGCTTGGACATACAGCTACTCCAACACCCAGCCTGCCTCACTACCTAATTCTGTGTGGTAGCGGGGGAATTTCCTAAGAATCAATCTTCTTTCAATCAATCTTTTAATATGTTTGACATGTAGTCACACTATTGTTTACAACAAGAAAGACGCTGGTTTAGAAAAAACAAAGTTGATTGGCTGGTAGACTTGGAATCCACCGAGTGGCAGACTATGGCAGTGGCGGTTTATTTTCAACCTTTGTACACTCATGACTGCACAGAGAACAGGTCATCATCGGCTGGATTACAAACAACCGTGAATTTTGTTATACAGCCTGGTGTTGTAAAATGACTATTAAATTAACCTTTGAACCCTTTGAGTCCTGGTTTCTGTCTAAGACCGGTCTCCTTAATTGTCTTTATCTCTTTATCTTTCTTTCACCCCTTCTCACTGCGTTGCCTCCTCTCCTTCTCTCTTTCATATACGCATACAATGTCAGTGAGGCAGCTGCACTCACCCTCATGAAGCTCGCGATGATGAGGATCCACAGGCAGGCAAACAGTCTGCAAGGAGACAACAAAATCACAGCTCTCTACAGGAGCAACACGGCAGCCTTGATAAAAAGCCATCATGCAGACGATGAGCACCGAGCTTCATGCATGGCACACTCACCCTGCTCCCAGTTTGGTGAAGTCTCTCTTGGACTGGAAGGTGTAGGCTGTGAGCCCAGCAAACACAGCACAGGTCAGGAACAAGGCTTGCAGCACAGTGGAGTATTCGTAGAAGGTCACTGTGGAGAGGAGAGCTCAGTCAGGACAGCGTGACAACGTGTGCAAAGGATGGTTACTGACAGACTCCTTTAAAAATGACTTACATGCTGTGGCCACGGAAACCGCCTCCAGCAGGGTCTGAAAACAACACACAATTAGCAGCAAGTTCACCAGCTATTATTAAATAACCAGCCCGAGCAGCAAAACACACATCACAAAATTAAACTGATGAATATAGGAATACCGTATATTCTGCACTACAGGGCGCACTGGATTATAAGGCGCACTGTCAATGAATGGTCTGTTTTTTATCTTTTTTCATATTTAAGGCGCACCGGACTATAAGGCGCATTACACACAGTACGTATCACTCTGCGAGGCTCCTGACTACGGTGGCCGTGATGCTCCAACAATCCATCAAGCAGCGCAGCTTCGTAGCTTACCAAAGTCGTACTAAAACATTTTGACAGAGTTTTGAGCGCCGTGTGCCACATAAAATCAGTTCGAGGTCAGTAAGCACAACCAGAATTCATACACAAGGCGACCTGGATTATAATGCGCACTGTCGATTTTTGAGAAAATTTAAGGCTTTTAAGTGTGCCTTATTAGTCCGAAAAATACGGTAAATGGACGCAGGAAATAAGGACTATATCCCATCTGCTGAAGGGATTCATCTCTTGCTGTAGATAAACATGTTACACTCCCATTATGTTCCCCAACCCTGAGCCAGCGAAACAAAACTACTGACTCATTTATTTGAGAGACTGGAAACAAGGGCTTACAAATACGAGCAGCAGGTAGAGGTTGATCGGATGTTGGTGTCTGTACATGGCCAAGGCCAGCAGGAGGACCAGAGAGCCCAGAGCAGAAACCAGAACCACAGCAGGACTGAGGGAGGAACCAGACCATGGTCAGACAACACCGCACAGTTCATGGATTTATTCATGAAACACAACCAACATCTACTTTTAAAGACTGTGTGATTATATATACAGGATGTAAATCATACTTTCAAAACAGACTAAACAGGCCTCAAACAATCATCCTGGAAGTAACTAAATTTGAAGAAATGCATTATGTGGTGGCTTTAGGATAGCTCACAATCCAATAAAATCTGCTTTGGCTACTGGCAATAATGTTTCACGATTGAGCTGAGGTGACCTATAACATATAGAGGTTTGCGTTTGAATGTAGGTTGGTTCCTCGTGTGCATCGTCGTCAGCTTTCATGTGTTTTTTGGAGGGGGGGTGCTGTTGTGGATAAAGAGGGGAACATTCAAAAAAGTAGAGGTCCCCTGGTCTTGTTGACATCTTGGTTGGACCGTGATCAGTCCGTCCTCACCTGGCGTGAACGAAGTCCTTGATGGTCTGTGAGAACATGAAAAGGGCGGAGGTGGCCGTGGTCAGGATGATCTGCAGGCTCAGGAGGGTGTACACCTTCCTCAGGAAATCTGATGGACAAGGGGCAGCAGTGTTAGACCCTCAGCTGGGTGTCAACGTGAAACAACAACCTGCCTGCTCGGGACAACCAGCCCCCACCACAGACAGCAGTGACAGGTGTGCACACAGCTGGATGTGGAGGTGCTGCTACAAGCTAACAGCAGCAAGTGACGGAGTCTTTAAAGCACATATTCATGCAGTGTAATGGTCTGTTGGCAAACATACTGGTGTGAGCTACACATGTGCAGTAAATCGTGACAGTAACTAGAGTACAGTAACTAAAGAACAGTAACTAGAGTACCGACAGAGCACTGTCAGTGGTGTTAGCTGAGGTGGCTAGCTGCTAGCTGCACTCACCCATCCGGATCTGGACGCTGGCTGTGGCGACATTAGTGCCGTAGTTAAAGTCGTCCTCGATGGACGAGCGGGGGTATTTTTCACTGCTCATCTTGTCTCAGCAGGGTCTCCTCGGCTGGACAGAGAAATTGGCTCCTGTGGGCTCCTCCAGCAGGGTTCGTGTTTCAGGGCGGCGCTGCTTCTCTACGCTGGAACGTCTGACACACAGCTGGGTGTTTTTTTTTCTTTCAATAAGCTTTATTGAACAAGCACAAGCGGACAATACTTCGCACTGGATAAATAAGCTACAACAGAGACAAACAGGCTTTATTTAAACATTCAGTTCCATTCGTGCATCTCCAGGCTTTATCACTAATAAAAAATAATATTAGTAATATTATGATAATATATACTATATAATATAAGATATAATATTATAATAAGGTTATATTTCATTAAATATTTAGTTCAAAATAAAATAAAAATTCAAACGAAAATGTAAAAAACAATACATGGAAATGATCTCTGAGTAATCTACAGGAGCGAATCTGTGCTGTGTGAGGATGGAAACATAATGTGGAGGGACGTAAGTAAAAGTAAAAGTAGCTTCTTTTTTTGGTGAGGATTGAAAAAATAAAAACCAGACCAACATGCAAACAGGCTTCACCAGTCAGCAGGTGACTCACTAACACATGACCTGATGGCACGACAAGGAAACAAAGCAAACATGGAGGGGACGGTGCTTACCACAGCACAGCTCCTTTATGGAGGCTGGGCTGTAAAAAAAGAAATAAATAACTGGAGACACTTTCTGTTCATGTTCAGGCACTTCATAATTTTGCCATAACTGGTCAAAACTAAAACGTTCGCCACCATTTGATTTGCTAGAAAAACCAATACAGATAATGTTTCTAAAGCAATATGTGACGTGGTTAATATTGCCATCATTACAAGTAGAAATATCAAATTAAGTCATCTAAATGACAAAACAGAAACCTTTACTTGGAGTATGAATTAGTTTAAGAACTATTTTCCTTCCTTTCAAATAGTTGATGATAAAATGATTAATTTTATTATATAACTAAGTCAAACTTACTGTTGACTCTTGAAAGGTGAACTTATTTTATGCCATTGTAATTATATATATGTATACACACACACAGACACACACACATATATATGTAGTTTTTCATCTGTGTTTACAGTTCAAAGTTAGCCACAGACAGCGTGTGTGTGTGTGTGTAGCGAGTCCTCGTGTGTTTAATCTGCTCTAATGGCCTTTTAGCCTTTTCTGCCCACTTTGTTGAAAAGATATACGTGAATATTATCAGACTGAAAAACTGGTTTATGCTCGCCCTAGACAGGCTCAAACCTGGCATCTGTTCTTTATTATATACCGATACCAGCACCCCTCTGCTCCACAGTGTGTGTGTGCAACTGAATATCAGGATGCGGATATTTTTGAAGCATCAGACGTTTAACAGTTGCTGAGAATTTGTTCTGTCTAAATAAAACACAAAGTAAACAGAGACACAGTTGAGTTTCAGTTTGGTTTCACTTTGTGAAATCTAATCTAATCCGCCCTCTTGTCTCTGCTCTCTCTCGTCTTTTTTGCTTATTATCGAACAAAACAACAAGGCGTCTTTAATACTTCTGAGCCAAAACATACAGCAGTTGTGAGCATATATATGTATAAACCTGTGAAAAGACAGCATCTTGTAAATGCTGAATATCTTTTCAATTAATGTGCTGATGGAGTGATCAGTGAACAGTTGAACAAAAGATGAGAAAAAGAGGAAAATACAGGAAAAAAAGGGAGACTTATAAAAATATCTTAAAAGTCCTTATTTAAACTGTGGGGGGTGAAATATATCCCTCCTGCCCTGGGTCATGCTGACATGTTCTCTTTCATTATTTCACATAGAAAGCTCGAAGAAGGTGGTGAATCTGGGTCTTTAGGGAGTTTCCACAAACCCTCTGTGTCCTTAACTAAACCTGTTTGGTCATATTTTGCCTAGTAACCGTTTGATAGAAATTCAGGATTGGCTGGTAATGATTCCAGTGGGCGGTTCTTGGGCACTGTATTATTTGTTCGGCTCCACACTTTCACTTTAGAACAGCTCACTGAAGGACGAAGGCGCACGGCACTCTGTCTCATCCGAGTTTATCAAAAACTACAAAAGAAGACCCGCACCAAACATGATGATGAAGTTTCTCCTCTGCCTAGCAGCCTTGGCTGTTGTCTCATGCTCAGACTACAAATACAGTAAGTACAACTTTTTTTCCTTTTTTAATATACCTGCTCTTCAACAGAACAATACCAGAAAAAGTAAAATGGCCTCCGTCCTTCATGGGTAGAAGTAAACTACATGACAGATGAATCAGGCTGTATAGTTTTGACCAACATACAGAATACAAGGCAGGTTATGAAGTGCACATCTGTACAAAGCATCTTATGATCACTTAGAGGGCCGATGGAAGTGCTCATGTAAGAAATGTAAAAGAGACTTGAGATGCGACACATTTGGTGGAGTTCCCCCCCACCCCGAACAATCTGGATTTAGTTTCGATTTCCTGTAATATCAACTCTGTTGTTAGAGCACCCTCCACTGGCTTGAGTGCAGCACCCACACATACAGATTGGTGTTTTGGTGATTCTTGTAGCAGCCCTGACTCCAGTGGGTGAACATCTAAAATTTCTGTGATATAGATCCCTCCAATGAGTTCAAAGTGCTGAGGAAAATTTGCCGTGTTTTGTGAGATGGAGGAGTATGTCTTTCATCTGTTTGCATATTTAGTAGAGTTGAGATGTGGCAACTGTTAACGCCATAGCAGAGAATTCAAATCGTTTTCATACACATCAAACCATTTAGTTCAACATCGAAGCTTTCCTGTGTTTCCTGTGCTTTTTTTTTTTTTTTTTTAAGGCACATATGGGAATTCAATGTTTCAAATGTTCGAAACTACCAACAGACTATCTTATTGAAGTCTTCTCAGTTTGAATGTGGTGGTCACCTGTAAAAATGCTTGTTGCTGTGATTGCACTCTCTGATTTCATTGCTTTCTCCCCGTTGCTTGTCGTTTCTAGATCCACCCAAGGTTCAGGTGTACAGCCGTAACCCAGGAGAGTATGGGGCTGTCAACGTCCTGATTTGCCATGCAAGCAACTTCCACCCCCCTGACATCAAAATCCAGCTGATGAAGGATGGAGAGGAGATCCCCAATGCAAACCAGACTGACCTGGCCTTCAAACAGGACTGGCGCTTCCATCTGACCAAGAGCGTCACCTTCACACCCGTGAAGGGAGAGGCATATACCTGCGAGGTCACTCATGGGCAGACCCGTAAAACCTACGCCTGGGGTGAGTGGAGAGCCAAAATGTGTGTAAAGTGGTGATAGCCAAGGAGTTGACAGACATAAAACTGTATGAGCATGTGATCCAGCCAGCAAAGTAGGCGGTGAAAAGACACAGAAGAGATTCAACATAGATAAACTTGAAAACATTCAGCACACTTGCCCAAAGCTGAAAAAATTGTATAATAATAGAACTAAATATGTGCATCTAAATTGCTGAATATGTTTTTAAAAAGTTATAGAAACCTTACATGCTAAGTATCCGAAAATACAATACAAACTGTAATCAGTGTGGTTGATAATAACGTGTGTTCTTGTCCTTTTTTTCACAGAGTCAAACATGTAATTCAGCTGGATGCTGCAGCAGCGCTTCTTCTTCTCCTCTTCAAAGTTCAAGATCATAGTTTTTCCTGACTTTCCTCATTTTTCTCTCCACAAAGCAAAAACATCAATATCATAATACGGGAACTGTTCTGTTTTAATACACGAGAAAGCATGGGCTGCAAGTTATTTAGTCATTGTCTATTCAGCAGTGTGTTGCTTACTTGATGGTGTATTTTCAAGCTTTTGATACTGATAAGTGTGTGTGTGTGTTGAACTGAATTGATGAAACGCCTGTTTATTCAGCTCATAATTGTTTCTATGCACAAACTGATCTTTTAGTGTAATAAGTTTATTATTTGTAATTACTTAAACACTTTCTTCTACGTAAGTGAGGCAATCAAAATGAATTTGGTTGAATTAGTAATCCATTAATCAGGTGATCCATCTGGACCAGGTACAAATATTTGTCAATTCGGATTTGTTATTTACGGTATTTGTTAATGCCTTTGACTCAATAAATGCCTCTTGAAATGTGCTTGATGTCTTCATTCTTTAAACAAAAGTCTTTTATCACAGGGATACTGATATAGATATGGTGACACTTTTGTGATTCATTTTAAGTGGACAAAGGAGCTTAAATTTACTATGTGCACTGAGAATTTACTATTTCTCTTTAAGGCTCCGGCTTAGACACATTTGAGCTGCTTTTCAGGTACGGTGTGCCTCACTAATGGTGAAAGTCAATGTTAAAACTGCTGTTATGCATTATTTTAATCTGCTTTAGTTGCATTATCCATAAAGTTGTCAGTGAGGGAGCAGTGAGATAATGCCACTGACACTGATGTTTCATAACTCCGTCACACTGACATGATGGCCGATCAGATTCATGCTCCTTCACTGTGACACTGAAGATGAGCTGGTAAAAACTTCAAACCTAAAGCGTGTGACTCAAAAGGTGTGTTCACCTTTGGCTGAATCTCTCTGCTGTTTGTCCTGAAGACTTCCTGCCCTTCTGCTCTCTATCTGTCGTGATTAAAGGACATTTCAGATTAAAAACATGGTGTAAAGAAGAGATAAAAAGAAATACATTTCTGGTGTATGTGGGTTATCTCTCAAGTTTCTCTCAATATGAAACTTATAAAATTCTTCTTTTATGATTAAATCAGATGATTTATCACAGTGTGGCTGCAAGTTAACTAAATAAGCAGCATGGTATATTTGAGATTAAGCTGACAACATTACCTACTCAAATTACTACTCAATACAACTGAGAATTGTTCATCTATTTAAAGTAACTTAGAGAAATATCAATAAAGACAAGTGCGTGTGTGTGAAGAATAACAGATAAACAGCAATGATGAACTCGACTCTGACAACAAAACAACGAACAAACATGGAGAAGTTATTACCAGTTACTGCGCCACACAGCGCAACATGTCGGAGAAAAACCCGCCCAGCAACAGAGCCCTGATTTTTTTCTATTGGTTGAATAAATAAAAAAGAACCGGATGCACTGTTTTACCCGTCCATCATACGCCGAACGTCTTCCGTGTGGGCGGGGCTCGCGTTGCTCCCTCATTGCCTCAGTCGCTTTATCACCACCCGAGCCTTCCGCCTCGTTATATCACCAAGCGCCCCCCGCTGTTGTCACATTTTTACTTTCGTTTCTGGCTGGCTGAGTGTTTTCTCGTCTTGTTCGCTCTTTCTTCGTCTGAAGGCGGAATCATGAAGCAGGGTCTCGGCGCGGCGGTCGCCTGCGTCCTCTGCGTTCTGGTCTCCGTACAGGCCAAAAACTGTAAGAACTTTTACTTTATTTATGCGCGTCGATATATTTACAAATGGCGTCGTGTCGTTGTGCGGAAGGGCCTGACATGGCAGTTAGGACCAAAGGCCTCTGAAGTGTCACCGTCTTGAAATGGCCTCAGGAATATTCTAATACAAAGTAATATACAAACGTAAAAAGAATCAAAAGTTAATGTAAAGTTAATGTTTTGTAAAGATTGTGACGTCATACATGTAACAACAAGGAGACATCCGCACTAAAGTCTACCAGCTGGCTCAGCACGTTATTCACATATTTAGGCCACTTTTTACATCAAATTGTGATCAGTGTGGTTGACAAGTGAACACTATAGTATAATACCTATATGAATATGTTTGTTTGTGGAAACTTTAGTTTAGTTTTTACCAGCCATCTGTTTATCTTAATGATCACACACTCATGTGAAAGTTGTGTTTCTCCGCAGCACCGCCTGAGGTTCAGGTGTACAGCCGTGAGCCGGGGGAGTTCAGTAAGCTCAACACCCTCATCTGCTATGTGAGAAACTTCCACCCACCTGAGATCAAGATTGATCTACTGAAGAACGGGAAGGAGATCAGCGACGCCAAGCAGACCGACCTGGCCTTCGAGGAGAACTGGCACTATCACCTGACCAAACATGTTCCCTTCATCCCCAAAAGCGAGGACAAATACGCCTGCAGGGTGACCCACGTGGGAATCACCAAGATGTATGAGTGGGGTATGTGTCTGTCTTTCAGCTTATGTATCAGAATTTCACATTTAAACCGATTTTTGAGAAGGTGGAGGTGGAAGAAAGTCTGAAATTAATGAGCGTCTCCATCCATGAGAAATTTTCCCAAAGAAAGACAGTAATTTTCCAAGCTATATCAGGGTGGGGATGTGGTGTGGCCGTGACAGATCCTCTGTGATGATAAAATATGATATTATGAATTGATGAACAAAGTCCCAAGACCCCCAACTCAATAAGATTTCACAAGTACAGTATTTGTGTCCCAAACTACAGTTGATATATCTGTTATTTGTATCTCTGTTTTAAAATCTGAAAAGGTTTACATGGACCACTTCACATTTACTGCGCTTAAACTGTCATGTGTGGTGACACAACAGACTCTCACTATCTCTTTGTTTCTCTCCACAGAACCAGATTTTTAAGTTCCCACGTTCCGCCTTGCTTCAGGTATGTACTATAAGCATCCACAGTGGGGATTTGTTCAGTTAGTGATCAGTTTTTCATGCAGTGATTGCTGGATTGACCCCTCACATGTTATCCTCTGTTTGATAACCACAGGTCTGCTTTGTCTGAAGAAGGAAAGATGGATGGAGTGGTGTCTGTAATCTTGGGTTTCATTGCTTAAATTAACATCAGCAAATGAGATAAAATACTGCACTTAGATCAACCATGTGTTTTTGTTAGTATGTCTTTGTAAGTTTGGAATAATTTTAAAACTAAATAACAAATGTATATGAGTGCCAGCTCCATTTAATTATCAGACAGATTGAATCAGTTCTTTGGTTTGTGAGCAAAAACTCAGTTGAGAGTCTAAAAAAAGCCTCCTCTGCCTAAAAAAAACACAGAAGCTAAAAATTTCCATCAGGGGAGAAAACCATTTGATTGAATATTCATGTGAAAAATACTCCTTCATGGAGCTTTAAGCCATATATCACCCATATACAGAATCGATGAGAAATCTTTGTTTGCTTTATCCTGTGTTTTTGATGTGTAATCTGTAAAGGCTAAAATGTTTTATCTGAACTGTTCTCACTGATTAATGTAAATGAAACTGTCCTTTAACTTGTGCACATTTAGCTTATATACCATTTTTGCACCAATGATGAAAAGTTATCTGATGGCAAAAGGTGAATCCCCTCATTGTAGTAAATCACATGACCTGCTGAGTTTTTGGGTGCCAGAATCGAAGGAGTAATCGCTCAGAACTGAGGTACTATACATCAGCTGCCACTGTCATTCAGGAGGTCAAATACAGCTGTGGTTTGACACCATAAGATGAAAGGACTGAGGCCGTCGTCACGCGTACTCGCGTCTGTAGCGCACGCTTCATATCAGACCGGGTTGAATGAAGTATTGTCTGTTTTGGATGTGGATGACGGTATGTGTGCGAAGGTTTGTCCGTCTAATTTCCCCACAAAGTGGGGAACAAGGAGGAACGGCAATTTTTTTTCCCTTTTTTTTGTAATGCTAACTATTTTTACCCCATTAGCTACCCCGATAAGCTGGTGGTATGGTCAGAGTCAAGACGCAGAGCAAAGTGCGGCCACATTTTCAGCACTTTCCTCTGCGTCTTGTTTCCGACCATACAGCTAGTCTATGGGGTCAGCTAATGCACAGTTAGCATTATGACGCTACGTTTTTCCTGATTAGACGGACAAACCTTTGCACACATGATGTTACTCACACCCAGAACGGACAGTGCTTTATTTAACCTTATCTGATGCGCGGCGTGTGCCACAGACACGAGTGTGCGCGACGATGGTCTCAGTCCGATCCTTGTCGTGCTGAACCGCAGCTGTGTTTGACCTTTTGACTTACGGAGGCAGCTGATGTTAAAACCTCAATCTTCAGCCATTCCTCCACTGATTCTGCCACACGACAACACAACAAGGCGTCACTGCTTATGTCTATTAAAATATTTTCCCCAGTCTTTGAAAACATTTATTGCACTTTGATTGAACCTTTTTATAATTACCTGTGAAATATTAACCAGATTAAGAGATCCTGATGGATGGAATTAACCATATTATTTTCCATTTTAGACTTATTGCACAGAAGACCTCAGTTCTATATCTTTGAGTATGTACTTTAAGATCCCTGTATTTTTATACAACATGTTTGGGTAATAAAGGTGTTTTTCTTCTTCAATTCACTGATTTCTCTGTCAGCAAGATCATTTCCCTTCTAACCCTGCTTTATAATGTACTTCCTTATTGTGCTGCATGTAATAAATACATGTCATGAAGTAAACCTGTTCACAGAAATGTATAACCAGAGGAAAACACCATCTTGTGGAGAAGGAGATAAGTTCTCCTAACTAAGGAAATTCACACGTCACAGCTGGTGAATGAGTCTTGACGTCAGAAGTTGTTTTATTTAGTGGTCTGATTGGGACCATAACAAATAGGCTAGTTTTCTCAGTAAAAAAACACAAAGCATGTAAGCAGACCAAGACACTGATGTTCTGGCTCCTCCTGTATACTGAACCCAAACCCCCATGCAGGCTGCTTTGCTCTGCCACCATCAGTGTGTGTGAACGAGAAGCTGCCTATTGAGTGTTGAGCTAGGAAAGTGTTAACCATTATCTTATGTCTGTACAGATTGTGTCATGTTGTAAACGCTTGTTAGAGACATGACTAATGTAAGATGTTATTACGATTTTTTAATGTCTAACTTACTGTAGCTGTACTGTTAAAGGTCACCTTAGCTGGTCAACAAACAGTACGTGGAATTTTTATATCTGTAGGTCAACCTAAGAGATAGAGATGTATAATGATTTAATAAAGGAACATTTATCTAGATAGTTTGAGTCCCTTTGAGAGAGGAAATCCCTTCAAAATAATTTGAAGTCATCCTTTCAGTTCGAGGGAAACTTTGTGTGGGCTTTTCAGGATTCCTTTCAGGATTTTATACTTCTATACTTACTTCTATACTTACTGATGGTTGAGGAAATACAAGTGAAGTGAAAGTAAAGGTTTCACAGTATTGTGCACTCAAAGAGACCCCTCGAGGAAAGAGTGATGGAGTGTATATTGTGTGAGTGAGCATTTGAAACGAGTACCAGAGAGAGAGAGTCAGACAGAGGAGGAGAAGAGGAAAGGAACAGCTCAAATGAAAAACGATAACATGGAGGTAACAGCATGAAGTCAGTGTTTTCTAAAAGTAGTTCACTAACTATTTAATTTGGAAGACATGCTCTGATCTAATAGTTTCATGAATGTCCCAACAGTAAATATTATGCACATCTTAATCAATCCTACTGTAACTTAATAAACAGTTCTTGAACTTTAACAATGTGTTGTACAATATCATCTGCATATGCAGGAACGCATTCTAGTTAATCAGTGTAACACTGGGTGTGTATGAGTGTAAGATTTTAATACAGACTAGAAACTTTTTTCAGCTCTCCTTTAATTTAAAGACGAGTTCAGCTTTGTTGTCTGGAACATGTTGGTGAAAAAAACTGTACTTGTCGCTGCTGTTCGCCCCGCTGCTGTGTGGATGGAAGAAAGTGTCAAACAGAAAGTGTTACAGCACTGCACAGGAGGGCAGCAGAGCACAGAGAACAACAGTGACAATGTGTGTCGAAGAACTGAAGTCTTTGATGGCTCTTGTATGTTTTTATTTAACTCCAATTCTTATTATAGTTTTAGAGCTATAGTTTTTTTATATTGTATTTCATTCAAAAATATTTTGAGCGTTGTTTAAGGAGCCAGAGCCTCAAGAATTTCACTGACAGCAATTATGTAATTGCTGTGCATATGATGATAAATTAAATCTTGAAAGGCTACATACCTCTAATCATCTCTCTGTTTTCCCTTTGCTCCACTATCTCTACTTATTCATTTTATTTAATTGGATCAGGATGGAAGTGTTATATCTTCTACGTGTCCTGCAGGTGCTGATGGATCAAACCCTGTGAGAGGTGCAGCAGGCCAACCTCGGTGATCCAGACCAGACTCCCCTGGTTGGTCTGTTGGTGGACTTCAGACTTCAGATCTGTGTGTGGCTGCCACTCAGTGAGCTGCTCTGTCTGTTGTTCAGGATGAGACATCAGTGAAATCATCAGATCTTTCTCTGGGTGAGGGAGCTGTAAACTCTCTCTGGCCTCTGTGTCACAAACGTCATTTCCTGTGCGGTGAACACACGCGCACACACACACACACACACACACACCAAACGCCTGAAAGTAAGAGTGGAGTAATTTCTATACAGAGTGCTCTCTGTTTTAATTTAACACGTTAAACACACGTCATCATCGTCGTAATCATCATCATCATCAGTGCCTTTAAATCAACAAGTCAGCTCGACCTTTTAAAAGTTTCTAACAGGACAGAAAGTTTGTTCTGTGTGTGTCCCCGCTGTCAGACTGTTTAAATGTCGCCTGATCGCAGTCACAGGTCCGCTTTGTGACACAGCCTGCGTCCCTGATGCTTTGTAATTCAGGGTTTTCTGTGACGGACTGACGGATGACATCATCGGCCGTGTAACGGAGGGAGTTTCCGCCTTTGAGCAATAGTCAGGCAGCTCCGCTCAGCTCGGCACGGCACGGCACGGCTCGGATCATTTCAGCTCGGACTCTCCGCTCACATGGACCCGCACCTCCTCCTGTACGACGCGCCGCCCGTCGCCGTGGAGCGGCTGTGTGAGATGATGGACGCAGGAGCCGGCCGCTTCGGGTGGAGAGCTTTAGGTGAGCACAGCTGCTGCTCAGACCGCAGCCACACCAAACACACTAAACACACCAAACACACTAAACACACCAAACACTCCAAACACACCTGCGGGCTGACTTCACCTCTGAAGCTCCAGCTGTCACACTGACTGCTGATCAGCTGTCAGGCTGCTTGAACATTTTAATGCACATTTTGGGGTTTTTTTTACAGTTATTGATTGTTTGATCTTACTAATCTATATTTTCTGACAATTCATATATCTATATCTTTATCATATATCTATATGAACTCGTATCTATCTATCTATCTATCTATCTATCTATCTATCTATCTATCTATCTATCTATCTATCTATCTATCTATCTA
>JBAJHX010000002.1:16333328-16343704 GCA_037176925.1 Amniataba percoides | reverse complement strand
TATCTATCTATCTATCTATCTATCTATCTATCTATCTATCTATCTATCTATCTATCTATCTATATATATATATATATGTATGTATGTATGTATGTATGTATGTATGTATGTATATATATTCAACATTAAGAGTACTGCTTTTTTATCACTTGTGCTAATAAGGCATGAACACATATGGTGTGTTAATGTTTTTAAATGTCAACAGCCTCCCTGTGTGGTGTATAGGAAGTCCCCCACCCCTCTTTTCTCCAGGCCCCGACAAACAGCTCTTGGTCATGGTGTATTGTAGAGCAGCATGGTAGCAGAGCAGACTTTTAAATCTGTTTCTATGCAGCTGATTCATTGAAAGACACATCAGAAATGACGAGTGTAGATTTAGTTATTCAACTACCCTTACATTTGCCTGCTTAAGCTCCACATTTACTCTCTTTTGGCTGTTCTGTGTCACATAATGCACACCCTGCTCTCCTCTGTAAGCCTCATTTAATTTAATGTCTTTTTACCTCCACGGTCTCTCTTGGTCTCCAGCTGTCCGAATCATCCCCAGCTTGTCAGAAATTCGTGCGTTGGAGCGCGTGGAGGCCGCAGGTCGGAGTCCCACCAGGGAACTGCTGTGGTCCTGGGCCCAGGAGATGTCAAGAGTGCAGGACCTGGTGAAGGTTCTGAGTGATATGGGCCACCACAGAGCCCTGCAGCTCTTCCAGGGTCCAGCTCAAGGTCAGTTACAATTATAGTGTGATGATTATGTGTTTAAATGCACAGTATATCATAAATATTTCTGTTTTTCTGGCTGAGCAGAGGGTAAAATGACAACTTTTAGGAGGCTCTGCTTAGTCTGACGTGTTAATCTACAATAATATTCATTAATTTTTGACAAACACATTACCAAAACAAATATGCAGGACTTTCTGTGGGATTAGTGACTCTGTCTGTTTTCAATAGTACAGCTTTACTGATCATCACAAACCAGTGGACCGTTTTCAGATTTGTTCAGACTTGTTTTAGAACGAAGGGATGGACAAGGTCTACTTTTTGTCTCCTCATTGCTGTTCTATTGACTGATCTTAGTTGCATGTCAGTGCTTTTTTTGTTAAATAACAATGCAGTTACTGTGTGGAACAACTTGGGGTCAATGTGCAGTCAACACGAGACTGTAAATGTTTTTTTTTTTTTTTTTTACAAATTAAAAAATGTTCTGGAAGGTAAGGTATTTGAAAAAAGGTTAGTCAATTTCTGTAGAAGGGAAATAGCAGTCAGTGAAAGTATCAGCTACCAGGTAAGTAAGAAAGCATATCTAATCTGGAAAAGCAGGTCAGAGGTGTCAAAATTTGGTCTGTTTGCACCATTACACCACTGCACCACAGTAAACTGAACTGATAAATCATCTCCACACCAATACAAGCTTTAAGTCAAGTGGATACAGTGTTGGTGAGTGATTTAATGACAAACTACCCACGGTGCTGGAGAGGGTTGAAAACTGTTTGTAGACTAAAAAGTCTAAGGTTAGAACTAAGTTTTTAAAGTTAAAAGAGACATTTATGAGAGTTTGACGCAAGCAGAAATTAATGTCATGTACACGTTTGTAGATTTGATCTAATTACCACACATCTTTCCAGTTTTCAAACCTTTGGCAAAAATTTTTTTGGAGAACTTATTGAAATCATTTTGGTTATTGTGGAGGCGACTAAATGTTCGCTGTGGGGAAGTTATAATGCGCAAAGGAAATTTAAAGGCCTCTCTTCGTTCCTCTTTGTGGTGCACGTTTTTTGGCAGAAAAACCATGCTCATCCAGTCATCACGAGAAACAGCCTCCCAGGAGTCAGCCTGGAGAATCCGCAGGGCAGCAGCCAGCAGCTGAAGTGAAGGTAGAGCTGTTTGTTCCATTGTTAAATGTGTTCAGCCTTTCGACAAAAGGCAGGCTGCGTGACCTGAGAGCAGAAAAATGACCATACTGTCTGTATGTTCTCTGATAAGGAACCGTACCGACCAGAGGAGAGTTCTTCAAGTCAGCCATCATATCCCAGTGAGTAAAGTGAACATGTTAAATCACTAAATCAACACAGGGAAATGGCATTTTGGTGGAATTTCCTGTTCCACTATGATTCAAGTTGGAGATGAATTTTGAATTTCCATGTGGGATTGTGAGCACGTGTGAATCAGCGTGGGGGTGTTCATGCCGACCTACATCTGTGTGCTAGGAGAAAAACAACCATCCACCATCACTTTCCAAGACATCATAGCAGGAACCAGAGATTTTCACCCTGAAATGAGAATCTCAGAAGGCATCTTCTCCGACGTCTACAGAGCACAGATGGGAAATAAAGAGTTTGCAGTGAAGCTTTTCAAACAGGTGATTGTGTATTTCCTTTCACACTATTTTTCTGTGGGTATGTTTTAATACCAGAGTTCAAACTCACACCTCTCAGAAGCAACAGAGCTGACTCATCGACTGGAGCTTTTTCAGCGTGAAAGTCCATTTGTGTTCTTTGCAACAACAGCCTCTTGAAAAGATCTTATCATATGACCCAGTCACAGACATTTCAGTTTTAATGTGCTCAGTTTACTCATAAAGGAGCATCCTCATCAAAGTCTCACCTCACTGCTCCTATGAAGACTGAGAGATGTGTTTGAACAACAGATTGCAACTTAGACATGTCTGCAGCTTGGCTGAAGTTAGTTAGCTAGTTAAAAAACAATTTATAAAAAACATGGTGAAGTATTGTTTTTGTGTAGCTGCAGATGTAGAAATAGATATGTCTGTCTACCCTTTATATTACTGTTGTGGTGTTGAATGCCACAAAGCAGCATGGAACTGAAATGTATTTCTTATCCATCATCTTCCAGGTCGATCAGGTGTCCAAGAAGAAGCTGTGGAACATCTTCAGAAAAGAAATGGAAGTTCATCATTTGTATGTGTCAGCCCCTCAGTCTGAAACTATCTTTCTCTGTTTACGTGATACAGTGCGCTCAGTAGATTGTGCTGATGTGTTCCAGGTACCAGCATCCGAACATCTTAGACCTGCTGTGCTGTTTTTCTGACGAGGGCCGCTACTGTTTGGTTCACCCTTATCTCCCCAATGGCTCACTCTACCACAGACTCCACCATCGGGTACATTTGTTTATTTATCAGCATATGCTGGCTGACTGTGGTCGCTCATCCTGGTAACCAAGCCACAGCCGAATAGTTTCTCAGTAATGTTTTCAGTACCAGAAAACAGGAAGTGAACTTGACTGACACAAGCGTACGGTGGTTTTGCTTTGTTGTAAATTGGCCTGTTCTCACTTAACTCTCTATCTGTGCCCTCTGCCAGTGTTTGTCTTATGCAATTGCGGTTAAAGTTGTTATACCAAAGCAGAATATGATACAGTGACATATGTAACATTTTATAATACGATGTTGTCAAGTGTGTAACATCTCACATTATGATTTTTAGAGTTTCGGTCAAAGACATTAAAAACATTTAGTTATATCACTAATAATTCTATGGAGAGATAACAAAAGGCAATGTTGATTTTAATTGTCCTACAGTAGTTTGCAGTGCAAAATATTTGGACTTTATTATTCTTTGCATGTTGGACATTAAGTATGAGGACATTAAAATGCATGGTAGGAAATGATGGGATTTCATCATCTGTCAGGCTCACTCAATGCTCTCTCTTTCGCACCCACTTCCTCCAGGCCTTTAGGTTAGTTGGCCTTTTTATGCTATTTGAAAGCATACTTTTGTTCCATATCTAAAGTTGTATGTTTGCACTGCACAGAATGGAAAGCCCCCTCTGTCCTGGCAAGAGCGCCTCACCATTATCAAAGGAATTGCGAAGGCTGTGCAGCACCTCCATGCAGTTCAGCCCTGTCCAGTGATCTGTGGAAACATCTCCAGGTACAAAGCACCTTACGCTCCCTTCATGTTACGCATAGAATACACATAAATAACCATATCCAACTGAGTTGTTGTCTTAAAAACATACTCCTTGTGCATAAATGAATGTACTTCCAATTTCATAAAAGATTTGGAGACAGCCAGACTTTAGTAGAGATGAAGTGTATCAGGCTTCCAAATAATTATTGCCTCTCACTGCACTTCCTCACTCTGTATCTGTCGTATCGTCACTGCCCTGTGCAACAGTCAATATAAACATCATATGATTTAGAAAATGACCATTGGCTTCCAGGTGAATACCAATTTCACTGTAAACTGGAAAGATCATAAAGGAGGAAATCAATAGTAGTAGTAGTAATAGTAATCGATGTCTTTGACCTCTCAGCTACATTTAAAATGAAATGACTAAAACAATTTTGTTAGCTTTACAAACCCAGTTTGGTTTAGCTTTCTTCAGCTTTTTACCAAACTGTCATAAATAGCTGCTATCATGTTTGCCATTTGGTGAATTTCTTATAAATTTAATGAATAAGCGTTCCCAGTCAGCCAGCAGATTGTACCATCATTTTTGAAGCCGTCCCAAGTGGTGCAATCAGCTTTGTGCCACGTGACGCAGGAAAAGATGACATTCGTTGTAATCAAGGCTGCATTCAGTATATATGTTAACACACCTAAAACTAAACCAATCTAAAACTGTGTCAAGGCCACAAACACTCTCAGTATGCGTTTCACTTATGTACTAAAAATATCCTCACTTCCTTTTTACTTTTTTTGCTGTTTTACCTTGGCACCTTTCTTCTGGATTGGATCACTGAAATCCTCTTTTTCTCTTTCTCTTTGCTGTATATTCTGCGTTTGCCAGCAAATTGTGAAATCTGCTAGTTAAACCAACACCAACCGAGTAGATTAACCTTTTAGGTGATTGCCTTTACATACACATACAAACACATACAAGCACACATGAGCATTGTGTGCATGTGTATACATACAATTATCTTCCACTTATGTCTCTGTCTGTCCTTGAAGTTGACAAAATGACACAGTGTCTTTATGTCCTCTCTGCACAGCACTAACATACTCTTGGATGATGACCTGCAGCCCAAGCTGTGTAACTTTGGAGTGGCTCATCTCCAGCCTCACTCAGCCAACCCGCACTGTACGATCACTCTGAATACAAGTTCTCACAGCAACATGGGATACCTTCCTGAGGAGTACATCCGAGATGGCAAGCTGACCTTCAGCCTGGATGTTTACAGCTTTGGAACGGTGATTATAACAAGATCATATAAATGTAACCAGTCTAACCTTTGATGAAAGCATCCAATAATTCCACAAATCTGCTTTCCCTGATGTTTCCTCGTCAGCTCTTCTCTGGTGAAAGAGCAACTAACTGAAATAGAATAAAAACTGTACAAAACAAGTCGCACCATCTTCTCTGACAGTGCACATGAACATGACAAAATAGAAATCATTTGGAGTCTTGTTTGTGTCCACCTGATGAATGAAAGTCCAATATTCCCTCTCTTTTTGCCTCGTTTTTCTGTGAAGCTGCTAAATGCCTCACTATGTTCACCTCTGCTGTGACTGTGTGCTGTCTGGTGCTGAGCAGAAGTGAAAGAGTGGAAACAGTCTCATTTCTGACTGCCGTTAAAAACAGTTTGCTTGCCCTCAGGTTATCATGGAAACAGTAACAGGACGGAAAGTGAAAGAGGACACACCTAAACAAACGCTGCTGGTGAGTCAACAGTGAAGTTGGGTTTATGTGGAACTCATTTGAATACGTATGTTGTGTTATGCTGCACTCTGTAGATCCCTACAAATGAAAGCGTGTTGAGATTCTCTGAACTGACCAACCACAATCTGCTCTGCCAGAGAGATGTGCTCGTCACTGAGGTGGAGGACAGCGGCGGGGTGGACTCTTGTCTGAAGTTTTTGGACACGGCAGCTGGTCAGTGGTCGACCGCCATAGCCCTCAGCCTTATGGGTCTGGCTTTGGACTGCACGGCTAGCCGGCACCGCAGCAGACCGAGCATGGAGGATGTGAGCGCTTAAAGTTCATTCTTAAGCTTTAGGAACAGCATGCATAGGAAAACTTTCTACTTTTATACAGAACTGTCACAATCATCAAAGAAAAGACAAGTGTAGCACTACCTGCTGCATTAGTTACTATGTAATCTTTGCTTTCTTGTAAGTTTTGCTAACACATATTATTATTATTATTCTGCTGCCGGACTAATTTAAGTGGTTTAAATAGTTGCTATGAATCTTGACTGTCTTTAGGTACTTCTGTCGCTGAGCAAGCTGCTCCCTCCACCCAGCTGCCCCCCTGCCGACCAGCCTCACAGCTTGGACGACGGACTCTCCATTGATAATGTCCAGCAGAGCCCGCCGGCCTCCATACCCGTGGAGCACGACGAGCAGCAGCACAGCCTGCTTCGCTCGGCAGCGCAGCCGGGGCCCTGTGAATGCAGCCAGTCGGAGGTGACCTATCTGAGCGACGTCGTGGGCGCATCTCAGGACGCGGCACCGGACCTGTACAGCAACTGGCCCGTACAGTGCAGCTGCCAGGCAGAAGCCAGCGGTTTGATCTGTGAGGACTGCAGGAGCAACGGCTTCACTCCCAACCAACCTGACAGTCAGAGTAAGTGTGAAGATGCTCAGTGCGACTTTACAGGGGGAGAACTGGAAAAAACTTCATCATCTAAACTTTTCTCAGATGGGTCTCTAGCAGGTGCTTCCTACATGTCATCTCATCTGAGGATTTCTATAAAGCACTTTCAAAACCGTAATTTTAATCCCGACATTAGCCTGTGTGAGACTGAACATAATGATAATAATGATTTCGAGGCATAGTCCTCTCACAGAAGGGGATGACAGTGACCTATTAGGACCCTGCTAAACAGCCAGTTAACCAAACATGGTTGTCAAACCAGAAATCAGATTTTAAAAACATCATAAACATCCTCAAAAGTGCAATCATCAACAGTTATATCTGACATATGCTGTAATACACATCACTATACTGTAATATACAGCCAGAATATAGTGTGTGTGTGTGTGTGTGTGTGTGTGTGTGTGTGTGTGTGTGTGTGTGTGTGTGTGTGTGTCAACCTAATAAAAGTAACCAGTCGCTGTGTTTTGTGTGTTTCAGCTGCCTTCAGTGTGGTGGAGAATGAAGCCAAAAAGAGACTGAGGAACAAACTGAGTCTTTATAACCAAGGGCTCATTCACACAGAGGAGCTGTTCTCTGAGACAGGACTGCAGTAGGGGCGGCTTTCATGTCTGCGCTCACCTTTTTACCACTGAAGCTCTTTCTCCCTTCTGGACATATGGTGAAAAGCTGCGGCGTAGCCGTCTGTGCACATCCTTCAGCCTGGCAAAAATGACTGCTTGTATTTAATGCAAACAATGTTTGATGGACACCAGCAGCCCTCTATCTGGAAGGTGGCTGCTGCAACCAGTGAGTGCAAGAAACTTGTATTATAAGAGAAGAATGTAATGTATTGTTTTTGTGTTATTGGATGTAACTGACATGTCATGGAAGACAAAAAAACTTTAAACACACGGTGAGGAATTAATGCATGAAAATACTGGCAGTGGAATGAGTTTTATTTGAATATTTTTCATTGCTTGTTCATTGCTTGTTTTTTTAACAATTCATTTACTCAAGCTACTGTTCATGTGTTTAAGATTTCATTTTTATTCATCAGGTGGCTTCTTTGTTATATTTGTTACAGAAACTCATTCCCCTGTGAACTACTGACAATTCAAGATGTTTTTTTTTCTAATCCAGAGTGATGATTAAACATATGTGTTGAATTAGACAAACAAGTGGTACATTTGAGCTGTCTAAATGATTAAATGTCAAACTGGTGCTTAGCTGTGAGAAGACTTTCCTCACAAGGCTTGTTTTCTTTTGTGAAATGAAGAGAGAGGTTGTGGATTCTGCTGAGCCCAGCAGGCTGTTGCAGGGGGAAAAAAAGACGTGCAGAAATGAGTAATTTTGCTTTCAAATGCAGGTCAACCCAAAGTTTAGAGGGCCAACTAGAAGGTAATAATATTCATCATCAAGTTCTAAAACATCATCCCATGTAAAAATGCCAAACAGTGACTGTCAGGCTGTATATTCTTTTAATATGCCTTAATGTATCTGCACTACTATTGAAAACTTTAAAAAATGATACCTAGCCATAGTACATAATAGTGTCAAGGACATGTTATGTAAAACGTGGACAGCTAGTATAATGAATGCCACAGGAAATAGTTCCAGCTAGATGTAAATCAAACTTCTACTTTGAACTGCTGTTTATTTTGTCTGTCTACACCACCCTCAAAAACCAAACGTGTTTCCAGTTACTGCTGGTATTTCTGATTAAAAAAAAAAAAATAGAGTATTGTCTGGGTGCGTTGAGAAGACTGTGATTATTATTCAGAGTTCCACAGAGTGAGCATGCAGTGGCGCTTTCTCCTGGATGAGGCTGACAAACTCGTGCTTCTCCAGGCAGCCCCGACACTCCTCTCCCCACGAGGCCAAAATGTTCCTCAGCTCCGCGACTCTCAGCTGTTTGAGCCCATCGCTGCTCAGATCCTTCAGCTGAGGCTCTGCAGACGAACACAGAACGCAGGTTTTATATTGTGTCAGCCCACACACACACACACAAATGTATGGTTAGTGTTCGCTGTGTGTTTGGACACACGTTACCGTATCTGAGCTGACAGATCTGCGTGTCTCTGCTGCTCAGGCGTAGGCAGATCTTCTCAACAGGAATGTGGGAGGCCAGAGGTCGAGACACGGACGCTGTGACACGAGTTGCTGCATCACTACTGGCGCCTAGATAGTAACACTGTGAGGGCGCACAAACACTTTTGATGAGCTCACTATCTGGTGAATTATGTTTCTATTGGTCAGCTCTTCAGTTCAATGGATTTTCTGCGCCTCGCTCATCATAGATTGATGATAATGGACAAGTAGGTGTCAAATGATAATGGAAATAACGCACAGGGGCAAACTGTGGTGTGTCATTGACTCTGTCCATTATGTTTTTATATTGGGGAACCTCAGAATGTGTCATCATGCTCACACATATACAGCACATGAGCCTCTATTTAAATGGTTCGCCTTGCTAAAAGTTTACGGTCAGTTTAAACCAAGGGGTGTTTTTCTCCCACACAAGCACTCACATGTAGAGTTTACTGATAACAGCACAGCAGAAATGTTGCAATGAGAACCTGCAGTTTAATTGATCTTATCATTAACTGCTGACTTATTTTACAAACAACTAGCAAGCAGTGAATTAGGTTTTAAGTTTAAAGAACACCTTTTTTCATTAATATCCACATTTTTTAATTGAAACTGGATTCCTCTGTCTTTGTGTGTAGAAGGAATATAATAAAATGATTATATTTAACAAAACATGTTTCTCACCAGCCTGGCCTCCTTCCCTTGTGCAGCAGCGCAGGCCTGGGTCAGCTCATCCTCCACCAGGTTGGGGGTGAGTTCTTTGTGTGCCGAGGTCAGACTGCCATACAGTCTGTGGAGGAAGCCCACACACACTGCAGACCAGTGCAGTGTTAGTATGGGGGAGCACGCCGGTCATCAAGTCTGCTTATTCATGCACAGAAACACTGGTGTATGGGAGACGGTGTATATTTTAATGCACGTATTTAGTGAGTTTCATATCTAACCCCTTGTCTGTTGCAATGAACATATTACAGTAACAGTAAAATGAGTTTATGTTTTCATCTGTATGTGTGTTTTTGCATGTATATGTGTATATTATTTGACTCATCCTTGCTCTGATGCTCTGTGGTCCAGCCTCATGCAGAATTATAGATAAAAACACAACTTCACACTCACTGAACTGCATTGTTTTAATACATATCAGTAACCTTTGAATGTTTTATATTGATATATAGAAAGTTCAGCTATTTAAAATATGTTGTTGTATAGTTAAGTGCTTATTGGCTGACGGTGTACAAGACATGGGACTAAATGTGATAAAAATGTTCTTCTTTCTGAGGGCAGATGAAAGAAATTAAAGCAAAGGAAATAAATCATCTCTCTATTTCCACTTTTTGTCTTCAGCACTGGAGAATCTCTTTGAAAATGATCCAGCTGAAGATTGAGCTGCTTCCACACTGAGTCCAACCATGCAGAGCAGATTATAGTGGGAGTGCTGTGGTGACACAGGCATGCATGGCTGATCCTGTTCATGATACCAGTGCTTGAGAAGAGCCCAGAGCAGCATTGGTAAACCAGCAACAGACTGTAAACACACTCCTGCTCACACCATGCTATCTAACCTTCACAGTCTCCTGCCTCAGTAAGGGGGACCCCAGTGAAAAACAGCAGAATGACGAGAGACCACAGCGACATGGCAGCCTTAGCGTTATTATTAGATACATGTGTGTCCCAGCCAGAGGGTTTGGGGGGGGGGGGGGGGGGGGGGGGGGGGGGGGGGGGGGGGGGGGGGGGGGGGGGGGGGGGGGGGGGGG
>JBAJHX010000002.1:16286994-16324207 GCA_037176925.1 Amniataba percoides | reverse complement strand
GGGATCCCTCTCCCTGGGACGGACAGACGTGCAATAGATGCCACATGTACAGAGAACATCATCAAACATGCTGAGTTTGTGTGGCCTGACACAACATCTATTGTGTATCTGTCCATCCTGAAGAGAGGGATCCCTCCTCTGTTGCTCTTTTTTGGGGGAGCTTTTCCTTCTTTGAATCAGACGAGGATGTTCTATGTTATACAGATTGAATCAACTTCACATGTTGCAACTTTGCATCTAAAACTCTTTGGTTCCTAATAGTTTTTGAAGCAGCAGTGTTTGAAGTTAGTTACACACTTAAAGTAAGTGCTTTTACTGGGTGCTTCTCATTTCATAAAGCAGACAGTACCTTCTCAGCCACTTTCTCTACACCTTTGCGGAGCTCGTGCACCATGTCGCTGATCTCCAGAGCTTTGTTGGAGCTGAAGTTGTTGAAATCGGGGTGGTGGGTCATGCTCTGGTGGAAGTGCCACAGAGGATCCCTCCACGCCACCAGCAGCTTCAGGATCACCTCCGTCAGCTCCTCCCTCTGCAGTGCCAGCAGGACACATATGATACATTTAAAAGACAGATTACTAAACATCACTGACAGTTTGGGGGAAATCAAAAATAAAAGTAGAGATGCAACAGAAAAAAAGAAAACGTATGATATAAAGTAACATCAAAGTGCATTTAAGCATCAGGAAATGCAACAATTAAACAACAATATAGATAGTAGTACTGCACAAAGAAATGCTCTCCACTTTCTTATTGTAAATCTGATGGAGACAGTGCATGTCAATGAGAGGAAATAGCTTTTAAAAAGGTTAATTCACCGCCATTCTCTGAGCGTTCTCCTTGCCATTTGGGGTGAGGATGGTGGAGGTGTGACAGCTGCGACCAACCCGGCCTATTTGATTCTTACTGGGCAGGAAGTACTGCTCCTGACAGGACAAACATGAACGCAAGAATGAAATGTCAGAGAGGGGTCAGGTGCCGTCTAAATGTCAGCTGCTGCTCGAGTATGGAAATGATGAATAGAGTAGTTGAATGGCCAGAATACCTTTGTGTGTGAGTGTACCCTCAGTTTCCAGTTCACTGACCTTAAACTAATGCAATCTAATGGAAAACTGTGCGTAAATCCTCCCTTTATAACATTTATCATGCTTCTGTTCAGATTATTGTGGTAAATTTAACAGCACCATCACAGGCTGCAGTTCATGCTGCTGTTGAACCGCTCTGCATTACACTGACAGGGGTCTGTATTATTTTGTCCACAGCATTACTATGAATGAGGAAAGGCTAAATAACAGAAACAGCTCCCTTAATGCAGCATGACACAACCTGAATCCTCTAAAATGAAAACAGCACCTATAGTTTAAATCCATATAGAACATTAGAACCTACATGAATGTATTTCTCAGTGATTTATTGCAAGTCTGTTTCATCTGACTGCATTAGTTTTACCTGCATAACTGGATACAACCTGTAACCTAAGTTATAACCTATAAACTAGAGTCGACGTATGAATGCGGTTTGTATGAAAATGCTTCTTGTCCAGTCAATTAAATAATCAAAGTACGGCCAACATGATTTCTATTAGTTTAAGTTAGAATTTCTATACAATTCAAATCACACATATATCTGACCCAACATAAACATCACCATTACTAAATCGAAATGACTCATTACACATCATTAGAAAAGCACTGTTTGGAAAAAAACTGCAGTAAAAGACTTACAAACTCTGAGTGAAGGTCGTTTGAAATGCCGTGCATCCGCGCCGAGTGTTGGATGACCCGGTCAAACAGGTTGGCCAGGGAGAGGACGGGGCACCCGGACTGGGCATTGGCGCAGATGGGTGCTGCACCCACGCTGGTCAGACAGACCAACACCACCCACACAACAGATACTAGGAGGCAACCAGAGACAAAAGGAAGAACAAAGAAAGGAGATCAAACAAATTTTACACTGAAAGAATAAAAAGATCCACAACTTGGAGTCTCAACTTAACTCAGGTGCAATTCCTAAGAATCTGGTAGACCTTCTTTGAAAAAGTTTGTATGTGTATGGTTTTTAAGATGTTCAGGTTTGGTTGAAAAGCAAAGAAGGGAATGAACTGGAGACTAAGTCATAATGGAACGATGGTATGGAGATGGAGAGGTGAAGGGGAAGGGGACAGGGTGGCATGCAGACAGCTGCCCCTGTGGGCTCCCCCGTGCAGAGAGCTCACAAATAACTACCTGATCTGATGGTTCCAGGCATCCTGCAGGGCGAGGAGGAGCTCCCGTCTCAGAGCAGAGGGTGCAGAAGTTTTTCTGTTCAAAGACCCCTGCAGCTTCATATGAGGATCCTTCACTGACCATTTCCCTCTTACTCTTTAATATCAAAGAGAAAGAGAGGGAGGGAGGGAGGGAGAGAGGGAGAGGGGGAAAGGGAGGGGGCAGGGGAGAGTGAACACTTACAATAATCAGCTGCTGTCCTGTGACTCAGACATGAGCTGTACATAATGAAATAAATATTCAAACCTGACCTTAACTGGACCTTTAGTTGCAAAGCTATTTGAAAATACTCACATATTATTCCAGCTAAATCTTATTATGTCTTTATATCTTATTTAAGGGTGGTGCGTAAGTTTGTAATTGCAGTCATTCATTTAGCAATCTATTTCACAACAGTTGATACTTACAGTGCAGAATATTTCCAGGATGTGGTAACATTTGTAATAATTTGCAAAGAAGCACTGTTTTTGGTGCTAATATCTCTTAATGTCTGTGCTTAGCATGTGTGTGTGTGTGTGTGTGTGTGTGTCTGTGTGTGTGTGTGTGAGTGGGACTATCATAAGAAAGTAACCTCTGCATGAGCGATGACATCATGAACCCAGGACGTCATTCCAGCAGAGCGTCATCGGATCGTCTGTCCCACAAATTTGGAGAGTCTGCACTCTGGGTTCACTCAGCAGGCACGCCGACGGCCTACCTCTTCCTTCACGTCTGCGTGCCCTCACAAACTCTGCTCGCACTGATAGGAAGGGGAGGCTCAGACTGACACCACAGAAAACCAATGTCCCGCAGTTTAGAAAAAGACTTGAATGATGTCAAGTAGGCTGAGCAGTTTTAGCTAAATGTCTTTCTAACTGACAAACGTGTAGTGCAAGGAACAAATCAGACAAGGCAGAAAAAAAGATCATAGAATTGCATCTATGTATGGATTGAAATGTCCAAAAAACAACTTTAAAGTGATTAAAGCAGTGTCAGTAATGGGCAGATCAATCTGAGGTTTTCTGTTTGTTTCCCACAAATCTCTGTGTGCAGAATTCTCTCTGGGATATTTGTGTGTGTGAGACAGGCAGGTGACACAGCACCAGTAACTTCAATAAAGTTGGAATGTCACCACACAGCAGGGGAACAGACAGAATCTGACTGTTATTGACCTTCTGTGCTTTTCTACACATCACATCAGGCTCGTACAGTCAAATGAGCCACAGTGCAGCTCCATCGTGGCCGTCGAGACGATTTGATTTTTACTCTCAAGAGTCAAAACATGTTTTTCTGTACTGTAAATCTCATTGATACAGGGAGTTTTCAGTTTTTCATCATAAATGTGGTATCTTGCTTGTTAAGTGTTAATGCAAATCACATTCAACAGATTGTATTGTGCAGGGATTAGCCTTAAAGTCTACGTTTCTTTAGTTGCTAAGAAAAAGAAAGAAAACTGGCTTGTATCTTGTGACTCTCTAGCCTCTGCAAACCTTGTATATTACTCTTCAACACCAGTGTAAACACCGAGATGGAAGTATTTTGATTTATAGCATTAAAGGTATCATTCTTTCTATAATGACATTTTCTTGATTAAAAATGTGCTCCATATGTATATCCAGACTTTAACCGATGTCTTTGCTGTTCTAACAGTAAATGAAAGTTTAAGAAAGAGATCAGTTTAAACTAAATGATAAAAATTTATGTCTTGTATATGTAAATCAGATTTTCTTGGAGAATCTGAGCAGTGGCTGCTGTAGGTGCACGCGCATGTTTCACTCAATGAAAGTTTCAGTGCTGACTCAAGGCTGGAGCTCCACGTGACTCGGCTGCACGTTCACACACACACACACTCACATACACGCAGGAACATAGTGTTGTTGGGCAGACGGTCTCGTGTTGTCATGTTCAGGCTGACCTGCAGAGTAACGGGGTGACTGTTACAGCCGTACATGCCCACGGGCTAGCACGCAGGCTTTGGCCTTTCACTCAATATTTACAGCACAAGAACTCTTCCTGTGATGACTAAACAGCTACTGCGTCTACTGTGCTTAAATGTTGCTTTGTTTATTAGCATTTGCTTTCTTTTCCAGGAAACCAGACATCAAACTGATATCCTCAGACATGTAATTAGCAATGACATTTATGTTGTACTGCTACTGTCCTGATTTATGTAATAGTTGTCATAGTTGATTTAACATAGATGATGCCAAATGAGACAAAAGATACCGTATCTGAAGAACCCCACTTTATGACAGCTGACTCATCACTTGAGCGTGGACATTTGATTCACTATAAATTGAATCAGGCTTAACTTTTGCTGCATCACAACATGACATCATCCAGGGCGCTGCATTGGTTAATCAAATACATGCAAGTGCACATTTCTGCTACATTAGTGCTGTATCTCCATTTCCCTCATGTTGTGATCAAAGATTAAACAGCTTCCATCCTGACAGATCTCCAGAGTCCTCCCTGTCCTGTGAGAATTAAAACCTCTCTGACTTAAACACGGGGCCAGCTTTGGATTGACCCCCTGATGACACCCAGCATTTTGTTGATGATTTCAAAATTTCAAGAATCTATTGACATTACACAACAATTTACATGAGCAGTCATTAGTGATGAAATTCTTAAATATCAGGTTCCCCAAACAATGCCTAAACATATTAACGAGTAAGAATAATAAATAGATAGATAGATAAATAGATTAAGAACTGAAAAACATAATAATAAAATCAATGTTAGTTATTCAAATCAAACATAAACTGGGTAATATATACACACATAAACACATATACAGTAGAACAAAAAGAAATAGAAGTGATGGTGTTAAAAAGTTAACTGTGGACAGAGTTTAGGTCTTATGGCTTATATGATGCTGAGGTAGAAAAAGTTGTATTACGCTAGATAAAGTTGTAAAATATCACTAAATTATTTAGCAGTACGAAGATCAGCCTCCTTGGGAGTGTAGGTGGATGTCTGTCCATGGACAACAAAATGTTCAGAAACATCCAGCTCTGACGACACTGACTCACCATCATCATCATCATCATCATCATCACTGCATGAGCAGCTTCAAGCTTTTAGTTTCGTTACGGGAGACAGAGAGAAACGTTGTCACTGAGCTGTGACACACAGTGCATTACATCCTCATTAAACCCACAGGAACATACAGCTACAGTAGCTATAAAGAGACCGAATACAGCACTGCAGAGTCAGAGCTGAATGCTGCTGCAGTAACTAAACTTAATGAAACCATTTGAATCAGCAGAGTCAAGCTACACTTCTTCCTTTTGGAGACCACAGTCAGTGCCGGAGGATTCTTTGTCCTCTTCTTTATCTGCATCCTCTGCTTCTTCTTCCTGTTTCTCTTCCACTCCTTTTTCTGTGTATGGAAAGAGGTCAGGTTGTCGTTGAAGTTGATACCATTGCCATCTTTTGTGTTTTTAGATACACATAAAAGACAAATATCAAACATGTCACCTTATTCAAATTAGGAAAGAGATCTGTAAAGCTTTCTGAATTTCCACAAAATACAATGCATGCTGGGAATTGCTACTTTTGTCTGACAGCGTGGTCTGTTATCTCCATATTCAAGCGGTTTCCATGTCTCATCTCTTCTGGGTGTCTGATTTTCACTCTGCCTTTGAGTGAGACCGTTCACATTGGGCTTAAACACGTGTTAGCCCTCGGACTACTCTGAATGGACATCCTGGGCATTTGTCTACTCATCAGTGTAAGTTGTAAGGTCACACTCATACTTACAGTTTTTGAAATGCGTCTGAGAGTGTGAACTAGATCATTTACCTGACGAGGTGCAGCTTCCCCTCTCATCCATCCTCTGCTGTGTGCAGTATCACAGGACATCTGCTGCTCCTTAAATACTGAGGGTATCACTCATTGCTTCCTGTTAAATGAATGTTTTTCACTCATTGATTAATTTCTAACTTTTGTGCTGTAATATCTGCACTCCGAGTGAGCTCAAGTTTGTCTAACAGAAAATCTAGGAAGAAAGAAAAGAGGCTGTTACAATGATCCACTCTGCTGGGAATGAAGACGTGAAGGCTTTATCTAAATCTTTCTTAGACATGAAGCCTGTGATTCTTGCTTTTTGTTTGACAATGACAATAAAATGCTGATTTAATCATCACTTTGATGTGGCTGCTGAAGCTCAGATCTGAGTTTACTGAAACATTTCTAACTTGAGCTTCCATCTTAATAGCTCTGGTATCAAGAATTAAAAGGGCATTTGATCATATCCAGCTATCTGACTTGATCTAAACACTGGGACAGTGGGAGTCTAACAGACAGTATTCACTTCATCAGAGAGCTACATAAATCTCTATCTTCAGCCAGGCTGAGATAATCAACTTTTTTTGTGTGTGTTGAGTTGTCAACGTGGACAGGATCATTTCAATTGTTTCCTGATAGTACACCATAAATAAGGCTTACAGGCAGGTATAGGTGGGCAGAAAGGCAGGTTCAGGTACAGAGAGACAGACAGGTTCAGGGGGGTTCAGGTAGAGGTATGGGGTCAGGTGTTGGTTCAGGCTTAAAAGCAAAGGCAGGCAGTACATGGCAAATTTGATGGTCTGACAGGAAATGAATGTAACTGAGCTGATGAGGAAATGAGAAGCAGAGGAGGAGATGCAGATCAGATGAGGGAAGTGGGAATAGGTGTGTAGATGGGCAGACAGTCAAGTGATAGGGAATGGAGAGAATCTGGTGGACAGATGGAACTGAGAGTGGTTGGAGAAGAGGAACAAAGACACAAACTGCTACACAAATTAGTGATCACCAAAGGCATCAGCATACACTCCCCTCCCCTCCAAAAGTATTGGAACAGTGAGGCCAATTTCAATTCAGCTCAGTTTCAGAACTGGGTTTTGCCTGTGCAGACTGTATTTGTAGTTAGAGGTGTAACCAACATGAAAACCAGAGAGCTGTCTATGGGAGAAAAACAAGCAATTGTGAAGCCGAGAAAACATGGAAAATCAATAAGAGCCCCTGCAGAAACATTGGCCATAGCCAGTACAACCATTAGGAATGTCCTGAAGAAGAAAGACAACGCTGGTCCATAGTATCGAACAAGAGCAAACCTGATGTGTACCTGAATCATTCACCACCTTTGAACTGTTTCAGTGCAGAGATGTTCTGGGCAGAGGACCATTTACATTCAAAGTGAAGGGATCTGGGTCTGTGGTTATTCTTGAATGATCAAGTTTTTTTTTTGTTTTTTTTAGAAGCCGAGCATCAACCACAGATTTTGAGAGGTTTTGAAAAGCTGCCTGAGCCACTACCAATTTTAGCAGAAGCATCTCTAAGTAACTGAACTTTTTTTTTGGAAAGACTGTTTGGCATGCTGTTAGAACAGGTGGATGAATTGAGATGCTCCAACACATCCTCCAGAGTTTTAGTACCGATGACACTGAATGCTGAAAATCGGTCCAAATCGTTTCTGTCTGTTTGTCTGTTTCATGGCATGTTGGGGCATCAGTTAGCTCCTTGATGTTGGTAAAGAAAGATTAAATAAGATTTGACAGACTTGTTGGTGATGTAAGAGAAAAAGGCTGCTTGCAGTGGTGAAGCTGTCGTAGTAAATGTGAAGTGTGCCCTTGATTGTATGTTGCAGCTGATGAAAAGCTTTGAATAGACCACAGCATCTCTTGGTAGTTTGGTAGTTTCTCTTGACTCAAAGACAAGACCCAAGGTAAAACAGCATTCCTATTCTTTTTTTTCAAAGCACTAAGACTGGAGTGTATCTAAATCATAAATCACTGCAACACTTTTACAGAAAGGTCTGATGAGCCAGGTCACTGGATAGCTATGGGAAGATATACCATTTATTATGGAAATAACAAAGAAAACAAGCAGGAATCAAATGATATGCTGTATATGGAATTATTGTGGAAGACAGGGAAATTTCATATTTTGTAAACAAATACATTTATTGGCAGCATTTAATAATGCAAATGTAGAAAAAATAGATTTGAAAGGGAATTTTCTTTGAATGCCAAGTGTTTACCAAGCTCCAATTATTTATTTATGTTTTTTTTTATCTCATTTATTTTTAGTCCGTATGATGAATTTAAATGAAGAAGAACATCTCTGTTGACGTGTAAATCTGCAGCAGAATCTTCAGCGCTGACGTGGCAGAAGGTCTCCTTGTTTTTAATATCAGGGTGCTCCGCAGAGGCGGTGCTAGTGGAACACGCCTGCACTGACCCACGTTTCAATATATACAGTAAGACAGACACACGTCTTAACTTATTATTTGAGCTCAAACATGAATGATATGTAAATAAAAACTTTAAAATACGCTGTCACACAACCACGCCCGACGGCTGGGTGCCCTCCCGCTCGCGGTTCATGCAGAGAAAATAAACGAGCGCCCCTTCTTGTTCCTTCTCAGCAGGTTTGTTGACATCATCGGAGAGGAAAGATGGCGGCGCCCACAGCGGCAGAGCAGCTCACCAACAAGCAGACGGATAGTTTCCTCCACAGCGGCCAAGACGTGGCCTCGGGTCAGGACAGGCTGGAGGACTACGTGGTGGACTTCGTGGAGAAAGAGGTCGGCAGCGACCTGAAGGACCTGAAGCATGTCGGAGAGCTGCTGGACAGACTGAGGGAGGAAAACAGTGTTCTGGAGGAACAGGTGAACCCACAGCTCTGACTTTGTAATTGTTTGAGTTATTTTTTACCAAAAAAGTCTGATTGTTCCACAATCTTATATGTGTCACTTCTCTTGGGCTTCCATTAAAATAAATTTAATGACAGTTGGTTGAACAGTTTTGGTTGAACAAACCAGAACAGACAGAGAGGTCTTCAAATGCAGCTTTACAGACTAGATGAGTAATAGATTCACTGATAGAACAGTCTGCAGGTTAAGTGATAAGGTAACTGTCAGATGCATCATGGTTAACAGTGCAGCAGAGGTCCTTAACACACAGCACATATTAACATAAGCATTAGCACTCAAACACATCCCATCACTGCATCTGGACCAATCATCTTACTCTGTATTTATTGAAAGATTTTTACAACAGTGTAAAGTAAAACTAAGCCAACGCAGATGCCTGAAAAAGACTCATATTGCTTCGCTTTGTGTCCAGACAGGTGTTGTGTTCTGGATTGAGCCTTTGCAAACACACTCCTGTAAATAAAATGAGTGTGTTGCAGTGAAGGAATCTGTAACAACATGAGCGTCCAGCCTTTTGTCTGCAGCGGCTGTAATGTTAAGACACACCTGCTGGAACTCCTCTCCGCAGTGCAGCCGAGCACACGGTCACAGGAGTTAACACGAGTTTCGGTCCCATTGGCAGCTCTGTCTCTTGATCCAGTAGCAAAGAAATCTCACGTGCAAGATATTCAACAAACGTCAGGCTCGGACGCTTCCCTCAATCTGTGATCGAATATCAAGCACACCCACCTCTGCTACATTAACATATAGACACATAGATACATCTTTATCAATAAATTCACAGCACCTCCTACACTGAACCAGGCTAGGACACACAGCACAATCCAATGAAACCTTTCACTGCTGCTTTTGTAAGGCGTTGTAACAGCAAAGCTGAGAATATTTGCATCTAAACTTTAGTCTGCAAGGTTTACTACAAGCCATGTTCAACCTGTTGTCTGTCTCCGTGTCAGAGACGAGCAGTGACTCATTACGTCATCTTTGTCATTCAGGTTCGGACCGTATCCAGTTCTGTGCCTCCCAAAGTTTCTGCGGCTCTGACTGCTGCTGAGGAGGCCAGATGTTCGTTGGAGGACCTGCTGCAGAGAGAGCGACGCGTCTCCAACATGCTGCATCAGGTAGAGACGCCACCACACGCACCAATACTAGATACTGCTCTGACAAACAAAAAAGGCCGCGCTGCATCGTTAGTCACTGATTATGTTGTTTTTTTTTAATTCCCTACCATATTATTCCATAATAATACTGATGATGAGATAAAGCAGGCAAGTTTTTCTTGATCAGTTATCTTTTCTTCCAGCACCTGCAGGGGGCCCAGCCCTGGATGGATAATCTTGGCCAGACGCTTAACCAGGTGGACACTATAGAGAGACACATGAAATACCTACGCTGCCTTCAACACATAGAGGAACTGAGGTACCGTGAAGGGGATGAAGACAACAAGTAGTTACCCAAAGACAAACGGAGAGTGACGCGATGGAGATGTGTGAACAGAGAAAGGCAGATACTAATAGAGAATGTAATAACAGACTAAAGAACCCTGAACACAAATCACAGGCTGAATTATTGTGGATTAATGCTGCTGACTGTGTGTTTGATAGACTTTTCCATCCAATTTCTGTTAAAAGCAGAATGCACTCAAAAGTCACTACACACTAAATTTATTCATTTAGTTCTTGACGTTGCCATAGTTTCAGGGGAAATTCAATGACTGATCTCTTCGGCATTGTTGCTCCAGTCTTCTTTGCAGTGTTTTTCCCATAAACAAAGCAGTTTTGTTGCCTGCATCAGCACTTTAGCCTGTTTCAAAGAATCTTTGTAGTAGTTTTGGTGTGACCTCCCGGTCAGTACCTGCCGTGTGCTGACAGAAGCAGTGATGTGTGAAATGTTGTGTGTCCCACAGTGCTGCAGTCCAGCAGTGTCTGATGACCAGCAGCGTCTGGGAGGCCATCAGGGCGATAGACAACATGGCCGCCCTGGACGCTGGACTAGACCAGTCTGGTTGTTCTCACCTACGGGACTTCCTCCGAGAAACACTTCACTTCTGGCACAAGATCCTCAAAGACCGACTGTCCAGGTGAGAGTCCAACCAACGCACTCTGTGTTCCTGTAAACAGAACAGTATTTCCATACTGTCATATATCATCCTTAGTTATAAATTTAATTTAGTTTATTTTTTATATTTTGGTCCTAAAATATAAACAAGGTCTTTGAATCTCGAAAAATTGAAAAATCTGTCTGTCACTGTGTGTCTAAATCTGACGTAGTTAGAAATGTGAAGATGCATGTTTTTTTTCCCCTATATGAACTAAATCTTCCTCTTTAACTCTTCTGTAGTGACTTTGAGAAAGTCCTGACTCAGCTTCACTGGCCGATCATCTCCCCTCCCACTCAGTCGCTGACGCCGACTGCCAACGGTCAGGAGATTAGCAGCCAGCTGGAGCTGCTCGTCGCGCAGCTGCTGGCCCTGCAGACCTCGTATCCTTCAGTTTGGGCTGCATGTTCTGTAGGCATCTGTCCTTCATTTCTATACTAACGTTCAGTATGCTCACACATACACTCCAAAAAATTATATGTCTTATTTATGTTGGTTGACATGCTTTGGAGGAAACACAGTGCCACTTTTAATGAAGCTGTACTAATGCTGTGGTTCAGTCGATGGCTACAACCCACTATGTTAGTCCAGAGCGAAGTATAATAAATAAAAATAATAAAGTGATTTATATAAAATGCAATGTAAATTTTGTTTATTAATTTATTTACAGGTCTTCCTTGATGGTCTTTAAGTTGGATTAACAGTTGCTGGTTTGTTTCTGACCTACATGCATCTTACAACTTTAAAAGCATGCGCGTCATCAGTGCGAGTGTAAAGAAACTGATGGCGTTGAATAGTGACAGGGTGATGACACGAAACAGGATTCAAACTGAGTTCAGAACACTGTGGGTCCCTCTCCGTTTGCTGTCTTTAACTCCCCCTGGCAGCGATGACCTCATATCCCACAGGGCCTCGGCCTCCGGGGCGCCCTCCCCCCAGCCCGTCTCCGCAGCCACGCCTGCGTCACAAGCTCCTCCCATCTGTCTACCCATCCAGATCATGCTGCAGCCGCTCAGCAAGAGGTTCAGATACCACTTCTACGGGAATCGACAGACCAACTCTCCCAGCAAGGTGTCTCTCTCAGGACACACATCGCACACACACACCTGTATGAAAGCTCTGAAATATCACTGCCGGTCACACCACTGTGTTTGGATGCAACAAAAGCAGAAATAAAATAGTGCTCAAATCAAAATTTTCACAACACATGAATGTGATAAAAGCAGAAAGTCTTTAGAAAAGCTGAGCCTCAAACTCTTTTCTCTGTTTTTTTCCAGCCGGAGTGGTACCTCACGCAGGTTCTGATGTGGATGGGGAACAGCTCGACCTTCATGGAGGAAAAGATCCAGCCTATCCTGGAGCGAGCTGGGGCCTCCATCAGCGCCAGAGTAAGCTGCTCTTTCATGGGCTCTACTCCACTGCTTCCATCCGGTCGAGTGTTTCCATCGGATATTATTTCCAAAATAATTCGATCTAAAACAGAACACACTGTTCCTGTTTTTTGTACTGAAAAGAAGAGAGAATAACTTTACAAATGTCTGGAGTGGAGAGTCACATGCATGTTGGTTTGCTACATAAACTATGTTAAAGGCTCCCCTGTCTTTATCAATAGAAATATCTTTCATTTGACTTTATTTTTCACCTCAGGATAGATTAAGTGAAACTTTCATTATAAGATAAAAATGTATCAGGTGTCACTTATGTGATGTGCAGTCATACATAAAGCAATATCTGCAGGTTTATGATCTTGTGACTCAGAACGTGAAGACATGAAGAGTAAACAAATAAAATGGGGGCGGTAACGCTTGTGTGTGTTTGTGTGTGTGTGTGTGCAGGTGGAGCTGTGCCGAGGCCTGTTGTCTCTGGTGCAGGAGAAGGTGGCCAGCGACGCCTCCAGGCTGCTGTACGACGACATGCTCTTCTGTCACCTGGTGGAGGAGGTGCTGCAGTTCGAGAAGGAGCTGCGAAGCAACCAGTCGTACCCGGCTGTGCTGCCCGGGCTGCTCCACCTGCTGCTCGAAGACGCAGTCCTTCAGAAGTGGCTCACTGTGGAAAAGAAGAGTAAGTTGTTAAATCTGAGCGCGATTAACGGACACTGGACACTGAAAAAGAAACCCGGTGCTGTTTAAATCTGCACAGAGTTTGATTGTAGGCCTCAGATTTCTTTAACTAATTTCTTCTTATCTTATTTACTATTCTTACTCAAAGGATCTTTCTCTTTTTCTTAAGCTTAAGCTGTTAGCATGATTCAAAGGAGCCAGCGGCTCAGCAGGCTAGTGTCTGATAAAGGTCATCAAATGCGACCTTACTTCACTTGTAAATTACCAACAGCATGTGGCTGAGTAACAGTTAGAACAACAACCACTGTCTTGAGGTAAGATCTATGCAGCAGCATCTCGTGGTCACACTTTAGGGTGATCACAGAATCTGGAAAACGAGAAGCTGCATACACACTCTACTGTCACTGCTGTTTTATCCCTTTACAGTCATCTTTATACACATCGGAGCACAGCATAAGTAAATACTTGCACTTTACTGTTGGCAAAAATATAACTGGAAAATACAACATGCTAACTTATCAGCTACACTCTACAAAGATCAGGTTTTTTTAAAAATGTAAGCTCAGCCTGTCAACAGAGGGACAGGATTGAAGTTTCATTGAGATCACAGAACATACAAACTGCAAGTGTCACGTTCAGACACGCAGACTGCGCGGCCGGTTCAGCCTGTGTTTCTCTGCACATGCAGTGGCAGTGGAGAAGATGGATGCCATGCTGTCAGCAGAGGGAGCCTGGAGCTCTCAGTACAAAGACATCAGTGACATGGACGAGCTGAAGGCTCCAGACTGTGCCGAAACTTTTATGACTCTGCTGCAGGTCATCACCGGTAAGACGGCTTGTTTCAGCATTTCATGTCTCTCTGGCAGTATGCTTTTTTTTTTTTAAATGAGTCATTTTGTTTGATCTGCATTTAATACAGCAGGTGCTTGTTTCTCTGTTATTATCTACCTTTTAATTGAAAATAGAATAATCAGTAAAAGGAAATTGTCCTCTGTGGGAGTGATAACTGAATGTGAATTTTCCATTATTCAGAGAGCTTTATCTTAACGTGGCATTTACCATAATTAGCGTTTTAAGTGAATGTAGAGAGTTTTGCAGATCTTCCATTCAATAGTAGTCACAATATTATTTCCATTTCATCTAACACACTGTTAGTAAGTCCTGAGAGGCTGCTGCCCTCTGGAGACCGTCAGGAGAACACAAACCATGATATGAAACCTCCATCTGCTTACTGACCCCTCAGTGTAATGAACTAAAGATTAATCACCAGAGGAGTTACATCACCTAGAATATGGCTAGTGGAGTGTGGATCCTGAATTTAAATCAAACCTTTCAGTGCAGGACACGGCTCCATTAGGAGGAAATAACAGACTGAATGTGTGTTTTATCTTCCTCTCACGCTCAGAGCGTTATCGGGCCTTACCGTGTCCTTCTGCACAACTGAAGTTTCTGGGCCTGCAGAGAGAACTGGTGGATGACTTCCGCATACGACTCACCCAGGTAACAATGACACTGTACTCCCTGAAGAATAAACACTAAAGTAAAAATGAAGAGAGGATCCTCACAGTGGACCTCTGGTTAATGTCTTTTACTGAACAATAATGTCGAGTAACATGTGAAACATTTGTTTTATATGATTTATGTACATTTAATGTAAACCAGAGTTGTGGTGTAGGACCTACAACCTTTCACAGTTTCACAACTTTAATTATAATTTCCAGTCAGTGAGTAACATTTTATGTCTCTGCCACATACAGTCTCACAGGAAGATTCATTTTGTATAATGATATATGGGGTGAAACAGATTTCAGTTTTTAAGCAGAGGATCGAGCGATAAATTCTGAGACAGCGTTTGCTTGTTTCTTCTGTCCAGGTGATGAAGGAGGAGTCCCGCTGCCCGCTGGGTGCACGTTACTGTGCCATCCTCAACGCCGTCAACTACATTTGCACCATCCTGGGAGACTGGGGAGACAATGTGGTGTGTGTTTATTCATTTATTGATGTTGTTTCTGTATTTTTGTCACTGCACCTGCAGGGCAGCTGGACAGTTCTCAGCAGTGTCACTGACACACACTCATTTTTATATGAAGGTTTGTTTCACTGGAAAATCATCATCTACACAAAGTCAGCCTGACATGGTGCAGCATTTTATTTATTTATGCAGCTGTTTGGTAGAAATGTATGCAAATGTACATATACATGGTCTGTTGAATAACTCAAAGGGCGTCACTGCAAACTTTATGCACTCTCTGATGTCTCCAAAGAGGACAAATAAAGACATGTTTAGTAGTAAGTGATGAATAAAAAATATACTTTCAGTTCAGCCTCTATTTCAATGAATAAAAACACCCTCCTGACAGTTTCTGTTAATGAATGTACTTACTGGCCCACAGTAGTGGTCACTCGATTTTTTTCTAGTCAGACTGTCCTTCCCAACAGCTGTAGCCAAGAAAATAATGTCACAAAGAGAGGCGTTCACAGCTCTTTCTCACTGAGGTCATGTCTGAACCTGTTTGTCTCAACAAACATATTTCGAGATATTGAGACATCCCAAACTTTTGTCCAGTGTGTATCCAGACAGTCGAAGCTTGCTCAGAGGCTGCAGTAACCCCTTTGAGCTGTTCAGCAGATCACACACACGTACACACGCAGATGTTTTCAGTGAGTGTAAATGCTAAAAGTGATTCCTCAAAGTTTAAATGGTGGTTTTTAAATGTGGAAACATGAGTTAAAAGAAGATATGGCAATTCTCTTTTCTTACAGCTGCTTCATACCTTTCTTATTTGTGCGTAAATGTTACAGTTTTTAAGTTTAATCTGGCGATAAGATTTGTTTTTATCAAACTGCTGTTTTTGAGGTGGAGAATGAACCCCTGAGCTCAGTTCAAAGAGTAAACACACTCCCTTCAAAGTTTCAACCACAAGAACCAAAAAATACTCAAGTAAAAGTACTGTTACTTGGTAAAAAATAAAGTACATGTCATCAAAATAACTTCTTAAACTACTTGTACAGTTTACTCGAAGAAAGTCGCTTAAGTTCATGTTATGGTGTAAACACTCCGGTTTCAGTGACTCAAAACAGTTCTTTTGCTGTTGCATGCTGGGATTACTCGTGGTTTTTTAATGGTGGAAAGGATCTGAAACGGAAAAAAAGAAGTAAAACCGTGCATGGAAATAGCAGAGCCGCAGACTCTGTTTTCAGGCTCTTGAGCCACAGTTGGTGACCACGCTGCTGCCTGCTGCTGACAGTTTGAGCCACACACGTCCGGTCCTCCACACTCTCATGACATTTTAGCACTTTATTTGTTTGTTTGTTCCCTCCACACTCCCGCTGTCTGCTGCATACCAGAGCCACTCACATTCTCTGTGTTTGAGAGCCGATCAACAAGAGAGTGGGAATCAGGAGGAAAATCATGTGGGAGTAAAGTCATTATAAGCCACACACGTTCAAGCTGTAATAAAATGTTTGGATCAGTTTTTCAATCTGAAGGTGAAAAACTATTTGAAATTAACTGAAAGCTGCAGCAAGTTGAATTCTTTGTGCAGTTAAATGTTGAGATGTTAAAGATTTTTGTTATTTAAAGGGCTAAAAAGCTCTGTGGGGGAATCATAAACGCTCCTTTTGGTCTCAGCTGATTGGAGGAGGTGTTGGCGTCTGTGTTTGATTGACAGCAGCTCTCAGCTGAGTGTGTGTCCGCTGAGAACTGCATGCACCTCACATACCAGACATTGAAATGATTTCTGAGGCAAAGTGCTCTTTAAAAATATAATAATGTCTTTGTGAGATTTACCACTGATGACGAGTGATGTGAGGTCATGAAGTTTCAGAAGTAGCGTTTCCTTGGTGTGATTGGTCTGACATTTATGAGGTTCTCTTGATTAAGAAGATGTAGAAGGTTTTTTAAATTTGAACAAATGAATGTCACTGCAGCACACACTTTGATTTGAAGTGTTCTCGCAGAATGTTAATAAGAGAATAAGTGATGAATACATCCAACCCTTTTTCTCAGACCAGGAGACTTTTCCTGAAATAAATTCTGAACTTTGTGGAATTATTTATTATTTTTATTTAGAAATAAGTAAAACGTGATGTGAATCTGAGCAGGGATTCAAAGCCAGCCTTTAACAGTTGACAGTTTGAAAACATAGACACATTTCACACTTTGGGTTTCACCTTCCCTCTGACAGATGTGTGTGTGCTCTCTCTTCAGTTTTTCCTGCAGCTGCAGCAGGCGGCGGTGTCTCTGGGTGAGGAGGTGGTGCTGGGAGGCCTCGGGGTGATGGAGGTGGGTCGGCTGGCCTCTCTGGAGGGCTCCCTGTTTGAGGGTCTGCTGGCGCTGCTGGATCGACTGAAAGGCGACATGATGGGAAGGCTGCTGGAATGGACCATGAGAGAAATCGCAGAAAAAGCCAAACCGTACTGCCAAGACAGGTGAGACAGCAGCCTGTCAGTCAGTAACAAGTTAGATAATGTTTGTCATTATCAGGTTTTAATCAGGCACATATCAACCCTATCAAACATACAGCAAACACACAGTTACAGTGGGTATGGTGACCTGAAATCACATGGAAACTTTGACCACATGTATGCAAATTTTTAACATTTTTTATTAATTAATCATTTTAATATCAATTTCTGAATAAGATATTTCACATTCCTCAGTAAATTTGTTGTTCACACCTGCAGAGACAGAAGGTTTGATTCCATTAGTGGCACCACTGGCATTTTTTCCACTAGGGTGTGTTTGCCAGTTGGAGGCTGGTGTGGAACAACATGCAAGCAAATATTTAACTACGCTTCCACTGCGTGTAATGTAAAGGTGTATGACCGCTGTTTGGAGATCAGTGACAAATATTTGTTTAACACCTGAACAGACACCACTGTCACACTCAGTATCTAAAATAAAAAGTCTCTCTGGTGCAGAATCAGGAAAAAATATCATGTTTGATATTGGGCCAAGCGAGATCTTTCTTTACTTGCTATATAAAGCATATATGAATAAATAAAGTATAATGTAATAACTTATTTCAGAGAAAACAAAGATTGATTGTCTCTCTCTTTCTTCAGGTGGCTGTCTCTACCATCCCAGCACGACCAGTCCACCATGACTCTGTCCAGCTCAGCGTGTCCCATGATGCTGTGCGTGAGGGACAGGCTGCTGAACCTTCATCAGGTCCTGAGTCTCTCTCTGTTCCAGCTGGCCTGGCAAGGACTGGCAGAGAAACTCGACAACTTTCTCTACCAGGATGTAAGAGAAGAGTTTTCGCTTGGAGCTCCCCGCAGTTTGTGTTGTTCTGCCTCAAATGCTTGTCTCGCTTTGAAGCTGCCGTTTAGTGACACTCACAGTTTTTTCGTCCGTATGATCCTGCAGGTGATCCTGTCAAACCATTTCAGCGAAGGCGGGGCAGCTCAGCTTCAGTTCGACATGACCAGAAACCTTTTTCCTCTGTTTGGTCACTACTGCAAAAGACCTGAGAACTTCTTTAAACAGTAAGTCTGTGCGTGTAAGTGTGTGTGAGCGTGTGTATGAGAGAGTGTATGTTATTGTGTGTACTTGTTTTCTCTGTGCTGCTACCACAATGTAGATGTACTACTACTATCTGCCTCATCTTCTCTCTCTCTCTCTCTCTTTCTCTCCACAGTGTAAAGGAGGCGTGTATCATTTTATGTCTCAATGTGGGCTCTGCCATTCTGCTAAGGAACCTCATCAAAGAGTCAGAGGATGGAACGAGAGACTTGGCGGGTGCTGGAGATCCTCCACCGGAGTCTGCTCTCAATGAGTTTGGGGTTTACTGCTTGGCGCCGTGCGACGTGTTAATTCTGCTCAACCTCAGAGCCTCCTGGCCTGGACAGTGACGGCTCTCCCCACGGTGGAGCGAACGTCAGAGTGAACGCCCGGCTGATTTAATTAAGTTTGAAATGACCACATAGAAAAGTTAACACTATTCAGTTGTCATTGTGTGACCTTACCTGTCCTGTCAGGTGACTGAAGTAAACCACAGCAAAGTATCGATAACAGCTGTCCTTGTTTGGTGGATTATGTAATAAACCAGCTGCACTGCTTCTACTTTTAGGTGGAACTCCTGCTCCAGTTTCTTTTGAATGGTTGGTTGTTTGTGCATTTTCCATTTATTCTGTTTTCTTTTTTTTTTTTTAATTAAATATTTACCTTAAAGACACTGCCCAGTGCACACTCATGAGATAAGAAGTTTAAAGGTGTCTTGGGGAGTTTTCTTAAATACAAACTGTGTCAGGCCTTTTCTGCCATTGGTCAGTGGACTAGTGTAAATTCATTGGCCGGAAAATGAATTACATCAGATTTTTTAAATTTTTATTTATTTTACATTTGTTTTACCAGGAAATCCCCACTTAGATAAAAAAAAATCTCTTTTACAAGAGAGACCAAGGTAGATATGCAACATATACAGCAGCACTTCCAGAGCACTATTAGTGACTCTGGACTATATTTGACTGTTTTGTTAATTGGTGACCAAAGTGTGTACAAAAGGGTTTACATAATGACGGTGTGTCATTTAAACAGGATGGTTTCCTGGCTTATCCATTCTTTATACTCCTCTCCATTTCACTGCGGTTCATATTGCAGATTCTGAGGATGCAGCTCATTTCACATGAAGTTTGATAAACCAGTTTCTCTGTATCTTTACCAAAGTCGATGCACATGCTGATAAGATAGCTCTGTCTAATGAAAAGCTTACTTTGGAGAAAGATAAAGGACTGTGTCACTGAATGACCTCCTGTGTAATGTTCACTTTGGACCCATGCACTAATTTAACAAAATTTTAAACCTCAGCTTTAAAGACAGTTTTGTACATCATATCCTTCTGTGGTGGTGATGTAGCTTTAAAGTATCCACAGCCAACCACTGACCCTTACTGCATGTAGACTTTTGTTCAGTAATGAGTCCACAGAAAATACAGCTATTCATCAGTGTTACTTCTTGAAACCATTTGACCAGATTTTAGTGGTGCTCAGTGCTTTCGTGAATTATCAGGGTTAAGTTTGTCCCTCTTTAGAGGGATTCCACAGTGACAGGAGAGGATATCCAAGCCAGGAGAAGTGTTAGGAGTCATGGAGAAAAGGTCTGACCACTCTGAACTACTGCAGCTGGTTGTAGAGGAGGTGACCAAGAAGGTGAACAACAAACTGGCTGATCAGATGTTTTGCCTCCTTCCAACAATCGGAGGACTGCACAGTGTGAAAACTTTGTTTACCCTGTGCAGCAAAATATAACTAAGTTCTAAAAAAAAAATTCATTATCTTTCTCTCTCTCTCGTTATTAACTCTGGCCCTATTTAACGTTTAATCTCTTTCATTTTATGTTGCTTATGAATGTACAACTGTAAATACATTTTCAGCACTTCTACAGAGACCCGCTGGCTATCAAGTGATTGTTTCTTTTTGTTGTATTTTTACTTTCCATGTTACATTTTATGTGTCTCTTTGTGTAGGCCAACATCAGTTTGGTATGCTTAAAGCTTTTTCCTCACTGTGAACTGATGTGATCGGTCACAGTCTGCTTACTAATGTCCAAACTAGCTTTATGAAACGAGACTGATCCTGGTGGAGTTAATGAGATTCATTTAAAACAACTGCTGCTTCTCTGAGCCACCTTTATGAAATCCAATGTGCAAAAGTGCAGCTCATTAACAGTTCTCTGGACTGCAACAGTTGAACCCCGACGTGATGTTGTTTCCAGGCACAAATGATACAATTATGATTTCATATACAACGAGAAACCATCAATAGTTGGTGTAATCACATCTGTTGGTATGATTATTGAAATGTAAGTTTCATGTGGAAAAAAAACCACAAAAACAACATAAGATTTCATTAAAAAAAAACAATACTGAGCAAACGCGAGAACCTGAACTAAAACGTTCTGACTAATCACAAACAGACAACAGTATTAAATTATGGCAATTTCAAGGAATTACCATGATTGTTTCAGACAGCTACTATTTTAGCCTGAAACATTTGGATGTGGCAGAGTATGTGTACATCGGCTTTATTTGCCGTATATCACACTCCTTTTCTGGCGGTCCAAATTTCTCTAGAAAATCTGAAAGCATCAATAGCTTGAAGCCTAAACGGAAGTAGGAGAGTAAGAGGCCCAAAACAAGGTGACCCACAGTGTCACACTTAAACACATCCTGTACAGACATCAGATGATGGCTAGACTGGATCTGTTCTGGCTCCAAAGGCACTTCTACGACTTTTAAATGTCATTACTGTTGTTCCCATGGAGATGAGAAATATCCGTGTCTCTCCACACAGGAGCGTTCTGTTCTCTGCGTCTGTGGAGAAGGTTAAAATCCCTTCAGCGTTCGAGGCAGAGGTTTTGCACTTGGTCTTACCAACGTCACCTCAGAGGGCAATTTTCAATACGCAGCAAAAGAAAAAAAGTCTCTCCGCAGGCATCTTCTCTACTCTCCCTGCTGATTGACCACCTGGATGTTGGCCTTCCTCTTCTTGCCTTTGTCTCCGGGTAATTTGAGGTTCTGCTCTGTGATCTCACTCTGCTCATCAGAGTCTGATTCCTCCTGAGAGTCCGAACTGTCCTCCTTGTCTTCGGAGTTGCTTTCTGACCCGCTGAGCTCCACCAACGCTACGTCCTGAGGACAATGGGAGAAAATCGCATTTAAATCATACAACAAATATAATAAAAACAAGTAAAAAAGGAGCGTTCTAAAAATGTTGTGTTTGGAGTTTTCTCTTCATCAGAGGGAGGCAGGAAAGGTTACGTTTACCAGCAGACTGACACTCACCATCTCTATCACCCTCTCTGCCTCCTCCACGCTCTCGATGTCAAAGCATCCAGGAGGAGCCGCCTCCATCTGCTGCTTCAGCTTCTCGTTGGCCTCGGCCATCTGAGGGAGGAAGTTCTGCAGCCGCTCCAGCACTGTCGCACAACAAAACAAAACTCGTCACACTCTTTGCTCGAGCTCTGAGTTATTAACACCCAATAATACAGTGAGGAAATAAGTGAACAGTAACTAATAGCAAGACAACGTGGAGGTGTGATGTGATGTTTGTCCTCACCGCTGCTTCGCGGGACTCTCTCCGTCTGCAGGGATCTGTCAGCCTTTGGCTTGAGGAGGAGCTTCTCACTGAGACCTGGCAGCACAACAGTCAAACAGACAGAGAGTTATAACACTGACTGCTTCTCTTTAGTGAAAATGAGCAAATCAAACAGAGACTTTGGTACTAGGTGTTGGAAAAAGGCAGCAGAGTCACAGTAACGTGGCGTACCTAACATTTAGGGATCACTGAAAGGTACCAAGCACACAGCTGTGGATTAGAGTGACCTTTTCCTTGAAATTCCAACTAATGTGAAATCTCCAGCTGTATTGTTAGTTTGGGTCACAGCAGTTTAGAATATCTCGATTATTCTTATAATTGTGAATTATTCTGAGCAGACTGTCATTAAAAACTCTGCTCTAAAGTTTTTAACATATAAATAATTCATGTGTAACAGAGAAACACACTGCATTGCTTTGAAACACATGCTAACCTTTTTATGAGTGATTAAACAAATATTTTGTGTGTTGATGTCAGAAAATAACTTTATTTATACTTTGATGATGATTTAACCCACAACCTCTACTGCTATATCTGACTAAAGGACATATATATATCTATTTCACAGAAATCACACTATGCAGAAACATTTTGTGTGTTATTTCAAACCACGTTACAGACCACGGCAGTGACACTGAGTTTACTGCCTGTTCTTTTATCTAACATAACTTCATCTTCTCTGTATTCAAATAACGGAAACACTTGGGGATTTAGAAAGCTCAAAAACAATAAACTACTGTTATAAAGTATGCCAGATGAAGACCGAGGAGTTAATGGGGCCACACTTTGAGTCACTGAAGAGCTTCACGTTACTCGGTGAACTTTTTAGTGTCTGCTAGCTAAAACAGGCTGCTAACAGTCTTCTTCTCGACGTTTCTCTTCAACAGTTTCTCTGATTATTAAAAAAAAGTTCAAACCTCCTCCGTTTCCACACGACAATAAGGCTTCTGAGCTGGTTTTCTTCATGTTTAAGTCCATTTTAGCGGCCACACGCCTGTTTTCCATCCACCTGTGTTAGTGTGCGACCAACATCCGGGTCAGAGGCGACAAACAAACGCGACGTGAGTCAGACAGCGACCCCTGCTGGCCGCGGAGGACTCAGTCCACCACAGCGCGGAGCCCGAGGGAGAACTCACCGAACACGTTTACAGCAACGGCTAATAAATAGCTAGATTACTGGATGAACACATGGGATTTATTCAGATTCATTAAAGGACTAATACAAAAACAAAGTTACTCAGGGTGAAAAAAATCCTCCTGTAGAGACATTTTGTATAAAACTGTTCTTTAACTGTCTTTATCATTCTGAAATTCAACACAACAAATGTTTTTACATTGTAATACTTATTCCTGACACCTAGAATGAGGCAAAAATAATCTATTGTCACTACATTTAAGTAACATAACATAGATGAAATATGATATAATATGATATAAATCGCATTCATCTTGAAAGCTATTTTTATCACATCATGCTGGACAGTCAAATCAAATTAGATTTATTTATAAAGGCCAAAATTACATATCACAGTTTTTCTATAGATTTACACATTTTTAACTTTTACAATTTATTTTTAGCTGATAAATCTTCTGCTTTTAAATCCAGGCTATAATAATAATCTGAACTAATCCAATTGCAAATCAATAACCCCTATTGATATCAAGTAGATATGCTCTTCAGTACTTTAATTTGATTAGGCCATCAGAGGAACACTGCTTCACTTTAGATTACTGTAGCATAGTTGTATAATTCAGCATATGTATAATGGATAGTTTTCTTTTAACTGATTCATTCATTTACATCCTTTTGTAATTCAATTCATGACTGTATCTAAAACTTTGATAATTATGCTAATGCAGATCACACACACCATTCACATGCAGAATGGTTATCGTGTACAAGTCATACAGATGGATCCACTTACAGAGACAGAGACTGGGGATTCTCAGTCATCTCATTGCAGTCAGTGAGAGAACATCAGACTGTCTGACTGTTCACACTGCACAGCTGTGAGTACTTCTGTTAGCAATACAGGGGACGATGTGGAGGAAAATAAAATAATCACACCGTACACACTCAGAAATCATGGGGGGAAGTGTTAGTTAGCAAATTAGGCACTCAAGAGAGAAAATGTGGAAATCAATATCATGCCGTCAAAACTGGAAGTGAAAAACATAGTTTGGAGGGAAATTATCCAACATACAGTTCAAAGTAAAGTATGATGGGTAAGAAAAAGAAAAGAACAAGTAACCATGAGTACAAGAAGAATTAGTCCCAAGAGCTTGAATCCCACACTTTTTTTTTCATTTATAGACAATGATCCAATTGGCCAATAGCTAAACCAATAGGGGGCAGTAACGGGACTAAAAGAACAACGGCTGTAAAAACCCAAAGAAGAAGAAGAACAAGTACACTCACCATTTCCAGGCGGAGTGATTCCTCCTGTCAGTGGACGAGCTGTGACTGTGCCTGACACTCGGCAGCCTCCTGTCCGGACCAGACGGCTCCGCAGGTAAACACTGAAAAACAAACACGGCACGACGACGACGACAGGCACACATTAGCATTAGAGTTTAATGTTACCTCCAAGCTGAGGCTGGCCCGCTGTTTCCTCCAGTCTCACCTGTGAGAAGTCAGCAGGGAGCCGCTCCGCATCTCCCAGGTTAGCTAACATAGCACACAGTCGGCTAACGTAAACAAATAGACACACCGAGCAAAGCGCTTCATGTTTACACACGTCCAGGTCGCTTCAGGGCAGAAAAAAAAGAAGAAAAAGACACCCTGTGGTCTCCTGACTGCATCACCAAGCGAAGAGAGATGAAGGAGAATCAAATGATAATCAAAGTGCAGTTTTTGTTTGTTGTCAGAAAGACGTTTTCAGCGTTAGCATATCGCTCTGTCAGCTACGCACGAACAAGTTCTCGTGTGTCTGCTCAGGATCCCTGAATGAAGCTTTATTTCACGTGTGTCGGCGCTGCTGCTAATGCTGATGTGGCACTATCTGCTTTACTTTCACACTTACAGCAGCTGAACCTTAAGAGAGGCTGCCCTCCTTCACCACACATTTTTATTTATAACCATGAACAGTGACTTTCCACCTTCAGATGACCCAGAGAGTGAGTCTGTCTGACAGCACTGTGAGATGTGGACAGATGTTCAGTCTGTGTGTGTGTGTGTGTGTGTGTGTGTGTGTGTGTGTGTGTGTGTGTGTTTGTGTGTGTGTGTGTGTGTAGTGACAGGAAGTGTCAGTGATAACATCTTGACCGCCACAGAGCCTGAAGCTGCTGTGATGATGTTGTTACTTGTGATTCTCCCTCCTGTTGCTCACATTGCTGTAAAGCTGTGTGTGTGTTCCCTTTAAACCGAACTATAACTCATCAGAAACCAGTTGCTCCATTTTTTTTAGAGACTTGCTTCTCTGGTTTCCAGTCGAGGTGGTTTTGTTCCACTTCAAAGGACGTGGGCTCAGTTCAGCTCAGCCTGACACCGTCTCTGTCGCCTCAGGCTGTGTTTTCCTCTTCTCTCCTCTCTTATCTGTCTTCTTATGTGTTTCTCTCAGGCTGGAGAGCCAGTTTCTAACATGCATGGTGCTCCTCAGCTGCTGTGAAACTCTTTGTACCGTGTCTTTGGATGACAAGAGATGAGACGCCGCGGCCCGAGACCACACCATGAGTATTCAGAGTCTGGGAGGAGCCATAGGGGACTCCCTGGGCTCTAGCTTGACGGTGCGTATGAGTGGAGCAGGTGGCAGCTGGAGCGCTCTCTCCCTGAAGCCTGTTTCCTCCGGGCGCATTTCCTCCCTGTTCCAGACCATGGTGCCCACCGGTTACACCAAGCTGCAGGAGGAGCGGCTGGCCATGGTGGACCTCGGGGCCAAACCCGAGGCCGGCTCGCTCCAGAACGGTTACAGACAAGAGACATTACACATAGAAGGCCGGCGGCTCCTGGACCGGGCCTCTCGGTCCTCTGTGACTTTGTCTGACTGTGGAGATGGTGGAGGTTTCTCTGAAACGGAGCCCATGCTGGCTGAGAGGAGGCTCTCTGGGGAGGAGGCAGATGCGGAGGAGGAAGAGGACGAGGAGGAAGGGCTGGGATCTGCTGGGCAGAATATGCCCAAGGAGTCGCCGCTGGCCATGGCACTTCAGATCTTGGTGCCTTTCCTGCTGGCTGGATTTGGGACTGTATCCGCTGGAATGGTGCTGGATATTGTGCAGGTAAGCTGAACTACAATATGACTATTATTCAAATGTGAACCAGCAGCTTTATACAGGGTGGAATTAAAGGATAAATTCAGTTTGTTACACTGTGGGTCTTGCTTTTGTTTGGAGCATTCAGACAGGTTGTAAACGAGCCAACAGTTTATCCAGATTAGCTAAAACTGATGTTGTAATAGTTCTTCATGTTAACCAGTGGAATGGTGTGGAAACAGAAGAAATCTGTCTTAGTTTGGTAGTTGTGTTTTATATTAAATGACAGATGACTTGTTTCAGTCAGCTAAACAATGTAAGTGAGCAGAACATGTTCCAGTTTTATAGTAGTAGTACAACACTGAGCATTTTGTTGGTGCTGCCAGGATTCTTGATAAGCATGATAAAAATCTGTCTGTGCAAATTAAGAATTTGTCCTGCGTGAATGATAATTTTCATTTGAATGCCATTCTTAGCATTGGGAGGCTTTCCAGTACATCACAGAGATCTTCATCCTGGTCCCTGCTCTGCTTGGCCTCAAGGGAAACCTAGAAATGACTCTGGCCTCAAGACTTTCCACAGCGGTGAGACAAACACACACACAAACATATCTACTTTCTCTGAACACAGGAAGAATGACACTAGGGAAGTTCTCACATGCAGTTCGAAGTACAAGGATACACTTTTTTAATTCTGAGTTGGAATAGATTTAGCTTTTGTCACTAAAAATCAGTAAATTTGCTTACATTGTAATGCAGACACTTGAATGCTAAATGTATCATGTCTCTGTGTGTTGGTGTGGAATTGCATCATTTCTTTGTGGTGGTGTGTCATCTCCTCAGGCTGAGCCTTTATCTGTGTACCTCTGTTAGTGGTCATCTTTGTGACATACTGCAAAGCTGCTGTAGCGTGTAATTACAGCTCGAACATGCTGTACTCATCAGGTGAGGTAGAGGAGAAAACAGCTGGCTCATAACCTCTGGTGGAATAATACTGTTTATCAGTGCAACTGTCTCCGCTTTCACTGTCCCTTTAGAAGTTTTAAGTCAGAAAGTTGGAAGTAGGAATTATTTTGGAGCGTCTTGAATGGATTTTAGCTTTGCGGATTAGGAATTAGCTGAGGAATTTGCTGTTGTAGCAGAGCGAGGGGTGATTTCCTGTAGAGGAACGTCAGCTGCTGAATAGTCAGATGGCAAATTTATAGCTCCGCTTCAACCACGTGGAACTGAAGCTGTGAAAAGGGAAGAGCAGTGAGGAGGGAACACATTTGCCAGTTGGTGAACCGTGTACTGCAAGTGCATACATTTGCGTATGACCTCCCATATAAGTGTATCATACTCCCCACAGACTTTTATAGCCCTGCACAGAGCAGCATGAAGCGTTCAGTCAGCAGAACCTGTCAGAGAGCTCTCAGTGTATCCAAACGTCTGTGCCGGTCTCAACTAGTCCAACTCAAAGTCGATGAAGCTGAAGAAGTCACCGAGCAGAATTCTCTCTTTGTTTGGTTTTTGGCTCTTCCTGTCGGGCCCCGGCTCCCCACATACAGGCTCCACATTCACAGCGCTGTGTCAACACGGACGGCCGGGCTCGGTGTGAGCTGATACTGCTCAGCGGTGTCCCAAAAAAACTGTTTGTCTTCATGTTACTGTTGTTCTAATCAGGCTCGGCTGTGAAACAAAGTGAAATACAATGATTTCGCAATGTGGGGACTTAATGCATTACTAAAAGAAGAGTCCAAAGTGTTTACTTGCACCACATGTAGACTTGTAGAGAAAGTCATCCTGCTTTATAACAGGAAAAGACTGAGTGTTGGGACTACACAAGTTGAAAAGATTTAGGAAAAAGGGTTTGGTAGTAAAAAGGCGTATGTATTTATATTTAAAACCTTGGCTCGCCTCCAGCTCAGTATAAGCTGTGGTAAAGCTGCAAAACAGGGCTACAAGCAATTTACTATTGCATCTCCATAAAGTTGTTAGATCGTTTTTAAGAAAAGAAAAAGAATGTTTCAATACTGGTTCCTACATTTCCCACGATGCATGTCAGAGGTGAGTTTCAGTGTACTCCAGGCCCAAATTGAATTGAATTGATTCCAGTGGTTATGCAAGTCATTTTTTTCAGACTTCTAACAGCAGCAACAACAGCCTACTAACCATGGCAGAGCCTCATAAATGTAATTGTCTCCTTTTTAATTGATTTTTTTGAGTGGCAGAAAATGAGCTGGACAAATGTATGAACTGAATTAGAGAGACTTTTCTCTAATCATCAGTTAATGTCAGCAGTTCTTACAGCAAACAGTAAAAGATTCTGTTTGCATCTTCTTGGATGAAAATATATGCTCTGACATAACACCAGCGATTAGAACTGATCTGCAAAGATGGTCAAGTCACATGAGAATGAAACTAGCAGAAAGTTCAGGCCGGACGGAGCATCAGCAGAGACACATACATATAAATACAAACAAACAAACTATCTGGCGTGAAATACATTTGATGAATTAATTTACTTCTTCATTTTACTGATTTTTACATGTCAGATTCTGTTTACTGGTCAAAGTGAATTTTACCCTGTCTGTAAAAACACAGGGTTTTCAGGTTTATAGAGGTGTTGTGCTGAATAGCTGGAGCGCCCCTCTAAGTTCATGTTGTCCACTTAGTTTGTGTCCTCATAGAATCTTTTCTTTATTCTGTCCTCTCTCCAAACACAGGTGAATGTAGGCAAGATGGATTCTCCAATAGAAAAGTGGAATCTTATCATAGGAAACCTGGCACTGAAGCAGGTAATTACACACACACACACACACACACACACACACACACACACACACACACACACACACACACACACACACACACACACACACGCTGTTGGCCTCTCTACATGTACCACCAGTATTAGCTTTTCATTAGCAAATATTCAATACTGCAGTGATTGTTTCAGTTAGTCCACAAGTTTTTATATTTTTATCAGTACTTAGTATTCAACTGCCTTGAAAATAATCACATTTAATTGTATTTGATACAGGCACAAAATCTCATCTCTACACTGTCATATTCATGTAACCCACAGTGTGGTACGTAATGTTCTTGATACACGTCACCGTTATCAGTGGTCGTAATTGGCTGGACCCACGTGGGCGTTCACTCAGACTGATCTATTGATCTTTATCTGCGTAGTAAGAAGAGTACTGGTTGGTAAACACCCTAATAAATATGCAGCATCACAGTGTTTTGATAATGTGTTGTCTGGTGTGTTATGCAAGAACATCTGTCAGTGTTATGCAATAGCAGGGCAAAACCTACCTGGACATAATGTGAATTTCAGTATTTTACAATCCTGTTTATCTTGCACCCTTTTACAGTTCTGTCACCACTGTTTGCCTGCTTTCACACACACACAGTACACTTTTCTCTAATCATTAGTAAAGCACAATAGTAAATCCCCCTGCCTCTCTCCTTCAGGTCCAGGCCACTGTTGTGGGTTTCCTGGCTGCCGTAGCAGCTGTGGTTCTTGGCTGGATCCCAGAGGGGAAGTTCCAGATGAGCCACGCTGTCTTGCTCTGCTCCAGCAGCGTGGCCACAGCCTTCATAGCCTCCCTGCTGCAGGGTAAACGCACACACGCACACACTGACAGCTGTGTACCATAGTTTAAGATAAACTGTTGATACAGTTGCTGTGGAGAAGCCATGTCACTTCTGTCCTCTTCACAAGCAGTCTTTGTAACTAATCTCACATACGTAAAACAGTCACTGTTTACATGGACGCTGTAACATGATTGGCAGTCACTGATAATGGGATGACCTTTAGTCAAGTGCTCCACCCTTCCTGTGTCATGTGCAGGTATCATCATGGTGGGTGTAATCGTGGGTTCGAAGAAGACAGGCATCAACCCAGACAACGTGGCCACGCCCATTGCGGCCAGTTTTGGTGACCTCATAACCTTGGCAATCCTGGCCTGGATAAGCCAGGGCCTCTACAAGTGCCTGGGTAGGTGAACAGTTGCTACTTTTAGAGGACTGTACAGATAGGCAAGCTATGTGGCTACATCAGGAGTGACTAATCTCCATCTGTAGGTGAAATCTTGGTTTGAGTAAAACCAGACAGCTGGCTCTCCGTGACACATGATTGGCCACCTCTAGGCTAGGTGCAGCAATTATATAATAAATAAGCCTCCTGACTGGAAAGTTTACTAATTTAGCAGAGCCAAAATGATACAGACAACACCCACCCTACCCACAGCCTGCTCACCTGCTGCCGTCTGGTAGAAGGAGATCAAGTGTTTGCTTCAAGTATCTTTCATCAGTCTGTCAGACTTCATAATTCACCATCTGTAAATCAAGGTTAATTTTTTTTCACTACACGTTGACCCACTGTGTGTGAGAGGGATGAGAGAGATGAATAACCAGAATGACCAAAGACCCTGTCTCAAAGGTCTGACCCTCAATTTTAACCAGCATCAGACCCCACCTAAAGGAACAGACATCTTACAAAGCTTACAAACAAAGTTATCCACCATTTTGATATTTGTGGTCCAAAATGAATAAATGTACAAATTGAATGACCTTGATTTGCAAAAATAGGCCTTAATTAGAGCAGACATTTCTTTATATCTCAGGAAGTTTTCATGTTGTGCCTGCTATTTGAAAATTAAGATGAAATTACATGAAAAGGAAGCCCAAGTTAGCAGAAATGTGCAGTGCTGGGATGAGATATATGGAGGTATTTTGAATGTACTGGTTAAAGGCTGGAGATGCTTTGCTCCTCTCTTGTGAACTTAAGACAGTATGTAAAGAAAAATGTGCTGCTCTATTGAAATACTTCACAGTATCCCAGTAGCTTGCCAAGAACGGATTTCTGCTGTGTTTAATTCAGACAAGAACTTTACTTGGCACCAAGAGTCTTCATTATTTTCAACCCAGTTCCAAGATGAAGGTCATGGTGCTGCAGTTCTTCTACCCAATAACTCAAATAGAAGAACCAATGCAGTTGAAGTTGATGCCGTGACCTTTGGAGAACTCAGTGTACCGCAGAATGGCAGCTTGGTATGGCGTTGCTGTTCATCTGAGGCAGCATCAGGCAGAAATCAATTTCTTGCACCCAAAGGGACCCCTCACATCATTTACTTTCCCAAAACGTCCGGATCAGCTTGATTCAAGAGATGTGCTTACATCAGTGAAGCCAAACACAGCAAAGGACAGATCAGATTAAATCCAAATGAGATGAGCAAAGCACTATCAGCTCTTAACATTTCCATACCTTCATATGACTTTGTCAAAACACTTTTTTGCTGACTTGAGCTTCCCTATTATGTAATTTAGTTTAAAATGTCTGGACTGAGAAGTCGGCTGTTACTCAGCTGATATTGGGCCTTGAAAACAATTATGAAGAAAGTTTATGCTAATCACCTATTTACACATTATTTATGTTGGTAAAAGGTATAGATTGATAGATAACTTTGTTTGTGAGCTGGCAGAACTGCGTTGAGACAGGTGGGTTAGGGGTTAAGGCTCAAAAGCAAATGATGTGTGGATATGCACTGATTCTTTGAGAAAATGAACACAGTGAACGTGTCCTCAGATTGTATTAACAGTGAGATGTAACCTTTGGATTGAACACAGAACACACTGACGGTCATGTATGGTTTGATAATGGTCCATTGTCTCCCTGAGAAATGTTTGTGAATGTCCGATTTGAGCTTCTGAGTGCGTTTCGTAGTGAGACCTTTCCCTCAGTCAGCCAGTAGAGGTCCCTCCTGCCTCACTCTGTAGCATCGCTGCTCTCCACCTGCAGAACACACAGTTTCTTTACCTCCCACCACACATTCATGATTAATTCATGTCACACCCAGACCTGTGTTGCACCATGTTTTATTACTTAATAGTCAAACACTGGAAGTAGTTTCCTCTGGAAATAACCCTGCTCTAAATAACCCTGCCAGCTTTAACTGTGTGACATAGATCTTCCTCACTGTGAAAGGAACAGATTAGCGCCTTGAGATAAATGCATTAAATGCACTTTAGATTTCAGATTTGTGTGATGGGCAGGGCAGTGAGTCTGTCTGGCTGTGTCACTTTCAGGACAGTGGCTCTCTTGTTCTTGAGCCCAGCCATGCTGACACTTTCCCGCTAAATTGAAACTAATGGTCAGTTTACCGTCAATTAAACCAACGTTGATCACATGATTATCTATGCATATAAGAACTTACTGCCTCTAATGCAAACCAGATGTTGGCGAGCTGCAGTAGCCGCTGGTGCCAAATGGAGTCCAGTCTGCTTTATTTGCAAGGTGCTTTTAGCAAACAGGATTGTTAAAGAGTGCTTCAGTGGGAGGACTCAACAATAGATACCAGCGGAGGTAATGAGAGCATGAGATGGAGCATGAACACCAAAAAATGGGGCCAGAACTTGTGAGCATGCACAATTTGTGTGTTTGTGGCAACATTGGGCCATTTCAGGCCAAACCACAAGAGAATTGAATCTGTGATGTGGACAAAATGGGAAGAAATGCTGTTGAGTTAAATGAATTAATTAGGTCGGGCCTAGACTGCGACACTGGCTGCATTTACACCTGCAGAATACAAGTCACATATAAAGCACATATTTACGCCATTATGACAAATTGGCTACAGTAACAAAGAGGGATGCTATTATCTACACTGTATTTTAGTATTTTCTTACACACCACATCATTATGGGCAGCTTTAAACTGGCAGGAGACTGTGCCTCAAAGTGCCAGGAAGCAGAACAGCTCCAGCACTTGAAAAGTCTGGATCAAAGTATGTGTGCTAATATATTAAACAGACGACTTCAAGTAGCAATTTCCAGTAGAAATAGGATCTAGAGTTGCAAAGTTGAAGTGCTTTGAAGAAAAAGTTCCTCAACATAGAAACAGAGGAGTCTCCAGGGGTGATTCACTGCTATTACAAATGTATTTCTGCCCATCTGTTGTAATAATTTCAGCTTTGTTTATTGGAGATTGTTTTTTTTTTTTCATCAGCTTTGCCTGATGAAGTGCTACAGTACCCATAAACCTCTGCTGCAACTTAATAGTTTCAACATAATTGTAGAATTAAATCAAAAGTGACCCAGAATCTAAAACTTAACTCATTTAAACTGCTTTATTATAAGGTTTCCACAAAGTTTTTGCTTCTGCATATCAGACTTTTAAAACTACTTTTTTTTGGGCCACTTGAGGGCAGCAGAACAAACTGCAAAAACAACAGTGACATATGACATGAAATTGATATGGAGAATGTGTTAGCATCAGTCAATACCCAGCAGTTTTAGCATTCATTAGGAGTCCTCTGTCTGGACACATGACAAATGTGATGACAGATTTACCTGAAAGGGTTTTACAATCTCTACAGCACGACACACTCCATCGTCAGACCCCAGTATGTTCGGGTTTGCTCTCCAGCAGCACCTGAGAAACATTTCTGTCTCCTCAGCTGCTAAATGCTCCACTGTTTCCCCCAGCTAGTGACTGATTGTCCGCCTGCTGCTTGGTGCTGGATAGGTAGTGTGCAGTTTGTTCACCCGGCTTTTTTGGTTGCAAACAGCTGCCTGTTGCTGCTCGAAACGAGGTCAATGAGAGTCCTACTTAAGCAACCTTGTCAACGCATGTAGCATCAAAGTTAGAATGACCCTGACAAGCTCTTAGTTTGTGTAATCCAGTTCAGATGCACACTTAACCCCCTGCACCAACAGGATTCCTCTCTTACTCCTCCACTATTTTAGCTTTTACATTTGCAAACTCACGGGTTTGGGTGCACTTCTGTCATCGTAAAGCCTGCACGCTAGCAGTACCTTTCATCACTATTGGACTCATAATTTCTTTCCTGTGCATTAGAGGCGTCTTGCCATTTCTCAGCTTAAGGACACGGTTGGCAGTTGCACCATTCTTTTTCCTGGCAGAGTGTTTTAGCAAAATGTAATCCACCAGAGATGGACGGGAATATCAATTTGTTCTGTGGTTTATTCACAACAACAGGGGTAGTCAGTGGCAGGGTGTCGGAGGTTTCTGTAAAGCATTTAACCTGTAGAGGCTGAGCTTAATTGGAGCACAGCTGATAGCTAGCTCACTCTGTGCATGTTAACTCAGCGACTTCCCTCTCACTGTCTGGGACTTTGCTTCAGAGGGAGGTGTGTTGATGTGGGTCAAGGTTCCCCTCTCAGATGTGTGCCTCAGTATGTCTGCCTCAGCTTTATATTTTAAGACTGCTTATTACAGCCTGAACTAAACAGTGGGCCCACTCTGTTCTCCAGCCACGGGACCAGCAAGATAATAAATCTGGGACTGTTTCCTAATGACAGTTATTTAGTGCTTGGGACTACTGGACTGCTGGTCCCACTTAAAACATCTGGTGGTGGCTTTAAGCAGGTGCTTTACCCTAATTAAATACTCTTTGAGAATAGCTGTGCTGTGCTATATTGTAATTAGAACAAAGAGGTGCAGTTGTAGAGAGAAAGTGAGAGAAACCTCCCTTGTGGTAGTGTGTTTCCTCTTGGTGATACACACATTTAAAACATACACACTTTAGTTGGATTAGAGACTGAATCTGGTAAGCTAAATATGACATTCTTTTACCTTTTTAATGGTACTTTCCTTTTATTGCAAACCTGGGAAGGAGAAATCTTTACAGCCTCCACTATAAATATCAATGGATCAAATGTTTCTGTTTTCTTTACTTAATGCATCTTAGGTTGGGACAGTACTCAAAGAACTCAACCAGCTCATAGTTAGACCTGTTACCATGCTAGGTTGGCCCTGGGAATAACTGTACAGATGTATGTAGTACAGATATTGGTGGTCCCCCAATAATGAAGTCTATCACCTTTTGGAAATACTCAGATTTTTCATTTAGCTTCACCTTGAGGTTGATAGATTTGGTTTTGGGTGAGATATTTTGTATATATTACTGCAAATAAATCCTGATAAAATACATTCATAAGACTGCCTTTGATGGAAAAAAAGTAGACACAAACGAACAGAGAGTGCTTAAGAAGTTAATTCAGTGTTTCCCAGGTGGTTTCCCTGCCATTTCCCCACTGCATGCTGGGATAGGCTCCAAACTGCCACACATTAAAAAACAGAAGGAAAAATTGCATCTTCTTCCTCTCCCCCAGATTCCTACCCGTATGTGTCGTCGCTGGTCTGCGCCTTCTTCATGTTGCTGACTCCTCTGTGGATCGTCATCTCCTCCAAGCACCCAGCCAGCCGCACCCTGCTCTACTCCGGATGGGAGCCAGTCATCACCGCCATGGTCATCAGCAGGTGTGTGTTTGTGTATGTAACTGTGTATGTGTGTGTTTAGTCTTCAAAGGGGAAAGAACAGCTATTCTCTGTCTGCAACTCCCAGTGTCTGGTTTGCCTGATGACTCATCCCCTAAAGAAATTGCAGCACCCGAGCGCATACACCCTCGGGTCCCCTTGAGCCTGGCAGCCGCGCTAATACAGCCAGTTGGAAGAGATTGATTGCCTCGCTCTCACTCATTCTTTCTTATGCTCGCCTCTCAACGCTCTGCAGGTGATACCACATTATTCAGGCTTTTATAGAGGACTAAGATAATACAAATATTGGCTGTGGACATCATAAGGTGAAAGCTGTTGAAAAGATCTCGCCCTCCTCAGCAGTCAGCGGAGCCGATGAAGCGTTTTAAGTTGCATTTATAGAGAGGCACACACTGTGGATTTCATTTAGATAAGATAATGTTATATATTTCTCTTTCCAAGCCTCCTTTATGTCTCTGTGTCTCTTTCTCTCCGTCTATCACAAACACACACACACACACACACACAGTAACACCATTCAATGTTTATTATGTTGTGTTCTGCAGCATCGGAGGGCTCATCCTGGACAAAACAGTGTCTGACCCAAATCTGGCTGGCATTGTGGTGTACACCCCAGTTATCAACGGTGAGTCACAGCATTGGCACCTCTTCTTCCTTCACTCTGAATGGATTCAAGGTTTCACTGTTTGACTTGCAATTTTTGGGCCCTGGGGCAAGACCGGACAAGGACAATCTGGTGAAAGACTAAAGGTTTTAATATAATAGCTTCCCTAAACCCTGGAGGAGCTTTAGAGAACAGATATGTAAAGAAGACTCAAAGTTTGTGCTGTTTGATGGCTCTAATACCACATCCTCCATTTCTGCTGTGTTAAAGGCGTGTGCTGTGTTCAGTGACCCACGTACACCACCCTATTACACCGCAAAATGAGCATCAAAGATGTGTGTGAAAATGGTCAATGACCTTCATTTACAGATTCCCTGTCAGGCCTTACCTGTGTATGCACATATTTCACAACCAAAAACAGTATGGCCTGTGCTGTCAGGAGTACAACATGAATGTACAGAATGAAATTCTACAAGGCAATGACTCCCTGTGTATTGTTATGTAAATTCTAAGTCCGTTTTAGCCAGTTTTATGTTATTTTGAAGTGATCATTATTACTACATCAGTGTTTGTAACCATGTTCACACTAAGTGTTGACTCTCAAGGTCTGTCTGTTGGCCGGCTGGCCCATCACTGTTGTCCAGGCTGAAATATCTTTGCAGCTCTTGGATACATTGCCATGAAACTTGGTACAGGAATTCACGGCCCCTAGAAAATGAATCCAAATGACTTTAGTGATACTCTAACTTTTCAATTAACCTGACTTTTCAACTAGTTGCCACCAGAAGTTGATTTCTTTGTTTGTTTTTTTTGGCTGGAGTGGAATTTAATTCAGACATGCATGTCCCCCTCAGGATAAAAAGTAAAATCTCTGATCCCTTAAGCATCGTCAGGTATAAGTTTGAATTAGAATCAGAATCAGAATCAGAATCAGAATCA